>PVJA010018004.1:18674-40815 GCA_004027025.1 Myocastor coypus | reverse complement strand
ATGCTCCCTGGGGGTGAGCAGGAAAGCAGAGCAGAAAACCAGTCCAGGTGTGGAAGGAGCGTCACCATCACTGGCACCATGCCCAAGACATGTAGCTGTACATAGGGTGCGAATAAAGTATGTGCATCTCAAACACATGGCCTCAGCTGTGCAACTCGTTCTAGAAAGGTTTGTACAAAATAGGGCCAATGAGGCCACAGCAGAGAGGATAAGGGAAGCTGCCTACACTGCACGCTTATAGAAGGGGCAATCAAAATCTATCGTGAGTGTTGCCATCTCCAGAACTTTATTACAATAAAAGATACACGGCCATGAATACGCCTCGAAATACTCCTCCTGGTTTAAAACACACTTACCTCACTGTTCCTGACTGTCAGGAGCTGTTATGGAAGTCTGCTTGCATGAATGTCTTTGAGAGGGATGGTCAAGAACATGGTGACTGCTGCTGCCAAATGTCCTCCGACAGCAAGGCAGCTTTATAAAAGCCCCGTCCCTGTGTCCTCATCCACCTTACTCAGCAGATCTGGCACTGTGTGGCATCTGGCTTTTCCTTAAAGGTATCAATGCTGCCCAGGCAGAATACTAAAGACGCTCAGGAAAGAGAACTTCCAGAAGTGCTTCAGAAAGTGGCAAGGATGATTGGCTATGAGTTTGAAACCAGAGGGAGCATGCTGAGGTAGACTAATGGCCATGCTCCTTCTAGTATAATAAACCTGTTTGGCCTAAAGATGTACTGTATTGCTTGATCCCACCTCATATTTGTATTTCACATTTTCTGCAGTTAGGGGAGGGACTTTGGAGTTCACCAAAGTGTCTCCATGACGCCCTTCTGTAATTATGAGAAAGAAACAACATATTACTAAACAGTCACATGAAAGCAGAACTCGGAGCTCTGTAGAACCCTCCTGGCTCAACAAAGCCACACTGGTGGCAGCCTCTCCTCAGGAAGACAGCCCTGTGCTACCTCCGCATGTCCTATGTGTCCTCACTGACTAGGCACACACCTCAGGTGTTCTCTCATGGGAATCTCCTCCCCTAGGGGGAGACCCTGGCTACTGATAAAGCTAACCGATGTGCTATACAAGCCTTGGGGTGCCAACGCCCTGAGATGCCCGGGATGTGTCACCTTCAAGGCTGGACGGAGCTGGCTGCTAGGATGACTGATGACTGCTCTTGATTCCCTTTTGTGCCTCTACTCATTTGATATCACAAACTGTATAAAAGGGGACCTCTTCTTGGTTGGGGGCCCTACCTGGCTCTGAGCATTTCCACTGGCTAGGATGGGGCACCCCTGAATTCTGCCTGAAAGTTGCTCCTGGTCTCCCAAGTTTCTTGGAAATCCTGCAGCAGCAGGACTAGAGGAAGCAAATTTAATCACCAATCTTTCCATTCTTCCACTGCCGTGCTGGTTCCGGGAAGACCAGTTCGTACAAACAATATCAATGTGCTGCCCGACGCAGGTCCCGGGGCCTGATACCCTATGCTGAGTGTGGCACGCAGCGCTCACACAGCTGGGACCCCAAGACTGAGACTCCCCATCTTAACTTTCCCAGCTCTAATTGCAGGATTTCTCTCCAAACATTTCTAAGCACTGGGCTAGGCAGTTTACATATGAAAATTAAATTGAATTTAATTAATTTGATAACTCCTATCACAAATAAAAGTAGAGTTTGTTTCAATACTTATATTTTAATCAATAAAAACCCTAACCTTACAGCTTTCCTGAGCCCTCCTGGGCACCTGAACTGCTGGGAAAATCCTGTGCTCGCTCGGAGTAGGAGTTGCATCATCACCTTGACTCACCCTCTCTGAGGAGAGCACAGGCTGCAGAAAGATTTAAATTCTCAGTGAATTCAGAGATGAACCTAGTGGACCTCGATGGAATCGCTGGAGCGCCATGTTGAGAGCCAAGCCGACGGCGCCCCAGAGCTCAAGCAGTGGAGGGATTCAAGTGGAAGAGTCTTCCTTTCTGGTGTGGAAGGCTGCTCCCCAGTTGGGGTGCTCCAGGAAGGGGGAGCCTTTCTTAATGGAAGTTAGCTCACTGGAGCCGAGTCCTTGAAGGTGGTTGTGGGACCTCAGGGGTTTCGTGTCTGCCTGTCACTGCCCAGCTGCCACTGGCAGATGGCTTTCTGTGGCTCGCTTCTACCCTTGCGTCTTGCTGGTCACAGGCCCAGGGACTGAGCCAGGTGACCACAGACTGTATCCTCTGCAAGCATGAGCCAGAACAACCTTCTCCTCATTTGAAGTTGACTCCCTCCGAGTTTTGCTAAGGATTCAAAGCTGCATAACATAGGGATGAACGTGAGACTGCAATCCAAGCTCGACTCCCACCCACACTCCAGACTTCTGTGTTCAGGGCACTGGCTTTCTAGTTTACAGCGGCACATAGGTGACTGCAGAAACGGCTACAGAGAAGCCGAACAATGGGCCTCTCACGGAAAAGACAATGATTGCAAGAACCCGGCAGCTGGTCTCAGGCACACAGGCGCAAAAGTGCTTTGGGGGACCCACACTCCCCAGCAGGGAGAGGGGCCACAGGAGCCACCCACTGGAAGACAGGAGGGCCCTGCCGCTGGCTGGCTGTCCAGAGCTGGACCGCAAGGTGAAAGGCGAACTCACCCCGCTTTCACATAGTCCTTGTGTGTTAGGCGTCACCATTAGTTCCCCTGTAACTTGCAGCCTTTCCGTGAAGATTTCTTTTATGCAGAACCCCAAAGTCAGCATCGTGGCTAGGGTACAGCTACTGGCCATCATGTGGCAGGGTCACAGTGCCAACCAGACTGGAGGCTGTTTATTTTAAAACTATATTAAAAATCTACCTACTTTATTTCAAGGTTTAAAAATCTAAGTTCCACCTGCTTCTGCGATGAAGCCTGGCATCCCCAGCCTGGATCCAGGGACCATCCCCAAGCTCAGCTGTGCCCAGGTGGGGTGTCTGTCAACCTGCCTGCTGTGCATCTCATGCTCTCCCAGTGCAACACGGCCTGCTGTTTCCCAAGCAGTGAGGAGCCAGCAAGCACTTCACAGGAGGCAGGACGAGCCTCCCTCCAGGAGAGCCTGCCTGTGGGCTGGACAGGTGAGCAGGAAAGCCCAGGCAGAGGCAGGCACTGTGGATCCAGGCTCTCGGCACACTCATTGCAGAGCAGGGCTGGGTGGGAGAAGCCCACAGGAGAGGGAGAGCGTGCTCTCCTGACGGCCACCGGCAAACCAGGTGCTGTGGAGAGAACTGTTCCTGCACGACCACGGAGCATCCCGGTACCGCCCCGTCGCGAGAGGCCCGGGCTGGCTACAGCACTACAGCACATTCTGATGACCTCTTGCACTGAGCCAACACTTACCGGCGTTTCTAATTTCCTCTTTCAGAATCTCCATTGCAGTCACGCTGCACGTCTGAGCCTGTGCCTTTCTGAATCTTGCCATCCAGTTAAATCTTATTTTCATGGTCAGCATGATGCAAACACAGTTGGTGACGGAGCAGGAGACAGAGACCCTTCAACTCTTGTAGAAGGTAGGCAGGAACCCAGAACAGTGCATCGCCGTCTCCGCTGAGTACCTACCAGCCATGGTTCCACATTCTAAAGGAGCAGGCAACACTGACCTCCAGGCCCTTCTGTGGGGATCAGTTCCATGGTCACACAGGCCAGCAAGGATCATCGCAACTCTAAGGCAGAGCAACTCACCCTGGGTCTCCGAAGTGAGCAGAGCCCCAGCCCTTGCACAAGAACCACACCATCCTCTTGCCATGGACGCCACGCCCAGCCACGCTGGTGGCAACATTAAGGTCATGAATTAGGCCGTTCTCTTTACTTTGATTCTGTGTTCTCTGTGACCCACAAATATTTCTCTGAATAGCTTACGTGACAGGCAGAAGAAATGCTCCCTTGAATGAATGCCTCCAGTTTTATCCTGCAAAATGGTAGACTGGGATTTACCTTCCTGCAGGGCTCTGGGGAGATGAGTAACCGAGAACCAATCTATTCTGCTGATACAGATGCAAGCTTGCTTCAGTTTAACTGACCACAGGGTAAGCTCAGTCCCCTTATTTCCATTACACAAGAACAATGGCTTTTACCAAGGAGAAGTAAACTGTTCAGAAATCAGTCAAGCACAATGGGGTACCGATGGGAGCCAAAGCCAGTCAGTGGTGAGTCCTGGCCCCTAGGATGGTCCCACACCTTCCTCTTTCTGGTACAGCCCATCCCCCAGGTGGGAGGACAGAAGAGAGGATGGGACTATTGGGTGGGTGCCAAGTGGACAGACACCTGGGTGAGGCAACTTTGTCCAGGCACGTGGACTCCTGAGCCGCAGGCCCCTGGCAGTCTCTCTCCATGAGAAGAGGCTATGCAGCACTGCACACTGGACATGCCACAGAATGACCACGGGGCATGCACAGCACACATGCAGCTGGCCCTCCAGACCTGCAGGCTCTCTGGCAGCAAAGTCAACCAACCGTGGGGCAAAATTACACACAGAAAAAATGCAGCATCTGAACAGAAGCCACAGAAATTTATTTTGTCACGATTCTATAAGCAGCACAGTAAGAGAGCTATTTCCACAGCGTGTACATTGTCGTAGGTATCATGAGTAGTCCACACACAGGACTCAGGGCATAAAGGAGGCTACAGACCACTCTATGCAAATTTTACACCATCTAAGAATTCACAGATTTTGGTATCCACTGAGGAGGGGCTAGAAATGCCCAGGGATTTCTAGCAGAGAGTCCCTGGGCAAACAGAATGCACTCACTGCACTCCTAGAAGCTTTGTTTTTACAGCATTAACCTTGGCCTCGAGGACACTGGGCAAGGGTGCCACCACAGAGCTCTGCCGAAGCCCTTCTCACTCCTGACAGCCTCTCACTACGCTGTCCAGGCTTCCCTGGAATCCATGGTCCTGTGCTTTGGACTCCTAGGTGGCTGGATTACAGCCATGGCCCGAGCTCCCTCACAGACCCTTATATGTGAAGCACTCACTTGCTTAGAGCAGCTGGATAGGGGGAGGGAGATGCACGTGTACTTGACCACGTAATATTGTGTATTATACACTATGTGTAATGGATGCATCATTTATACTGTATACTTTATATACTTTATACCCATTACATCATGCATTATTATACATTTATAATGATTATTTACTTAAAATTATTTCTTTGGAAACACACACATCAAAGATCGAAAGTCTAATGTATTAGATAAATTAATAAGGAGTGAAACTTCTCTTTGGTACTCTTGAATAACAACAGACTATTTATACAGGAAAGCTTCAGGCAACTAAAAGTTTTCTTTAAAAATGACATGTCAGAGTGAAAATCCTGTCACTTCAGAAGTTTATAAAGTAAAGATTAAAAGGCTTCCATCTCTATCTTTAATTTCATGCCTCAGAGGTGACCAAGTGCTTACAACCTGGTCAGTGCATGCCCAGACATCAGATTCACCTGGAATAGTATCCTAAGCTTAGGGAGCCAGCCAAAGAGTATTTCTGCTCTGGCCCCTCAATTTCAAGTAGTTGCCAGTATCTCATACTACAAATTCTCGTTCCATAATGGAGTTCCAAGTAAAGTGAAATTAAGTTCTATTACATTCTTACATGAAATTGCTTTTGGCAAGGCCTGTCAGGATTTTACACAGAAAAAGCGTATGACTCTTAGCAAAGATACTTTGCGGAAGTGTAAGGAGGTGACACGTCCCAGCCTCGTTATCTTGACTCTAGTCAAGAGGGAAACCAAGAGATCAAAACTGGAATCTCACAGAATTGTTCCCCTAATATGCTCTTACTTTCAACATACCTCAGCAATATAAATCAGTGGCCTCGTAGTAAATAATGGAAATTAGAGGACAACCATTTCTTTAAGAGCAACTACATCCATCTTTATTTTAGTTATAGGAATTATTCTCTACCAGCCTCTTATCATCCATAAAAATTATACTGCTGTTTAAATTTTCTGTTTGGTGAAACTTGGGAGGGAAATTCTATAATGTATCCTAGCTAACAGCCGATTCACTAGCAGGCAGTTCAGCAGTCTGCATCTGCTAGGTAGGTGAGAGACACAGACAGACACAGAGACAGAGACAGACAGACCAGACAGACACAGGGAGACACACAGAGAACATCTTACAACTCATGTTCTCTCCAACACCTGCTCTCATTAGCAAGGCTTCTTTGAATGAAAAAAACCAAGCAGACTAGCAATGTAATTCCACTAACAATTTACAAAATCAGTTTTCATTGACATTCGATGCAATAAACCTGATTAGAGACACTGCTCTCTGATTGAGGCTTTTCATGTGGGTGGACCACAGCGGACCCCAAGAGGAGCAGCCTCCTACAACACATTGTGAAGCTCCGTGAATATTCCTTTTCTCTCTTCCTGAAGCATGCACAGTGTCCACTGCCTCTTGTCCACAGCAATGCTCCTGTAATGCTGGTGACACACTGGTGTGTGTGGAACTGAATCAGGATTTTGAAGCAGTGACACTGGGTGAGGTGTTGTCTGGGTGACCCGAGCAGGACAGGTAGAAGGTGGCTTCTCAGGAACCCCAGGGGTTCAGGTGTCCGCAGCTGCAGAACAAGTATGTGTAGGTGGGACTGAGCCTCAGTGCCTAAAGCAAGCAAGCTATCTCAGTCCTGAGAAAAACATCCTGTCTGGTTCAGGTCAGCTATTAGTTACTAGTCAACTTTGTGTCATGTGTTACAAACTTTGCACAAGTATAAACAAAGAATCCTTTTGTTGGGCGGGCAGTTAGTCTTGCCCAAAAGGCAGACTAGCAACCACGTAGCCCAGCTTTTTGTCTTCTTCTCTATCTTTCTCATTCCTGTCGCCTAATGTTCACAGTAAGACCATCTGGTCCCAACTCCTGGGTGGGCTCTCACTTTCCCATGCTCCTTCTGAGCATGCTCCCTGCTCTGCAGGCCCTGCTCTTTCGACACCAGAACAGGGCACCTTGCAGCCTATTTGTGACCCTACTAGGAGTTGAAGGGGATCACCCCATGTCGCCTTTCACCTGCAGTAATCTCAGCAAATGTCCTCTTCTCTGTCGTTCATTTCCTCAGATATCTGAGACAACAAACAGCATCTGTCACGGTGGAAAGGAACGGCAATGTCTGGATTTGCAAGCTGCACCAGACAGAAACAACTAATGTTTTTCTGAGGCCTGAAGGCTCTGTGCTTCCTGTTTGCAACCTCTCAGGTTTTCTGTTGTGTTTTGCTTTGCCATCTTTTCAGTGCTGGGGACAAGCTCTACTCTTCATGGTCTAGAACTGCGAGAATGTTAGATAATGTTCCGTCTTCTATGTAATATGAGGCCAGGCTGCTATGCAGATGCAAACCAGGACTTCATTTCCTTGTTACCCTGCTCTCTTTTCAGTGCGCATTTCCTACTGGTTAGTGGTCTGCAGGTCTGGCCCAGGTGATGGGCACTTGGCCTGCCCAGCTCTTTGCTCTGGTGGCCAGTTAGATTTTCTCTTGTCTTTGGTTTCTTGCTCTTGACCTGGTAGGCCAAGTTTTCCTTCCTTTTATCATGCTTGGGCTGGTAGCTTTATCCTGTGTTTAGTAGTGGGCTTAATGGTACTTGTCAGGTGGGGACAGCATCCCCCATCATCTTGGCACATCCGTTGCTTTGTCACCCTGAGCGCTGATGGTGCAGCCTTTGCCCTCGTCCATGGCTCCTGTGTCCCTGCCTGCATGCGTTTACTCGTTTGTCCCTCTCTCTATTTCAGCTAAACACATTTATCTGTCCAAATTCTGGCTAATCGCTTTCCCCTCAGCTACACAAACTCTTCTGCTAAAGCAACCCTCTGAGCTTTCTACTCATTACAGGTTTCTATTCTCTAATCTCCATTTGATGCTTATTTATAACATGAGTTCTCTGCAGAAATTTGCCATCGTGTCATTTATTCCCAACATGGCTAGCCATGCGATATTAAAGTTCTTTGACTAATGTTATATTAAACTCAATAGCTCCAACGTCGGGAGCACCTCAGGGCTTCTGTTTTCACGCTCTTTGTGCTATTGATTTTTAGCTAAGTGTTATGTTTGGGGCAACCTTACTGTTTTTAATTGTTTAACACTGCAAATGGAATGTTATAGAGGAAATCTGAGGCAACCTTCCACATCACCTCCCGGAAGGGCTGGACACTGGTCACCGTGAGACCTGCTATCACTCAGGGGCCCTTGTATTCCCATAGGATGATCCTTCCAGGTCACAGGAAGATGCAGATTATTTTTATCTGACCCCCGCTGTGGGGCAGAACATGAATTCCTTTACTCTTGGGTCTTCCAAATACTCCAGCTTGGTGTACAGACAGAGAACACTTGAATTGAGCAAATGAACCCAATGCTATGCTCGATTTTGGGGTATCACCTCTTGGGCAAAGGAGACCTTGAGTTGTTGCTATTACAGATCTCATCGCTTTTACAGGAATACCTTCACAGCTCCTGGAGTACTCTACTTGTTCTAAAGGAAGAATGGAGCCAGATGCTGTGTGCATACCTACTGTCCCAGCTACTGAGGAGGCTGTGGCAGGGGGACCACCTGAAACCTGGCCCACACAGCATGATCCCACTGAAATGACTAAAGACACACTTGCAGAAGGCATACTTACACAAAAACAGTAACTTTGGGCATGGAGCATGAGGCAGTAATAGAGCAAGTATGAGGCCCTGGGTTCAAAACCCAGCATTACAAGGAGAAAAACCAAAACCAAACAAAGCCAGCCTTCATTAAATGAAAAATAGTCTGAAATGAGCTAGTTGACCACCGCTAGCAGTGGACTTCCTACGCTGTCCCTTGGACACTCTAGTCTAGCACAAAGCCCGAAATATTTGGATCCCATTGCATTTATTTCCTCTCAGATCCCATACATTTTCAAATACACCTTGAGCACAAATGGTTGCCAACTTGGCATGAGAAGAGGACACAAGTGCACACCGTGGCGGATGCAGATATCTGCACAGGCCGGGCGTCCATCCCGGTTGCCTGTATGGCAGGGACTGTCCTACGGCCCATCTCCTAGGAGCCATGCAGACGTAGGCAGCATGAAGGTGAAGATCCAGGGAAGTGCACACTATCTAATGAAAGCTAACCTCAGCCAAGACAGCCACCCAGAGCTAACGTCAGGGAAGGGGCGCTGCACTCCACTGGGCAGGCTTCTGCTTCTGGAGAGGCTTCTTTCCAGTTTATCCCTTCTGCAACTCTGCCTCTTGTTCTGACATTTTGGGGCTGAACTTCACAGAGCACAGCTGTCTCACTGCTGATTTCGGCAGCACAACAATGCAGCTCTTTTAAATGTCTTCTTCCCACTGCTCACCTGCGCCACATGACGGCAGATGTCTGAGAGCGTGGGCACGAAGATGCGAGCAGCAACAGACAACCCAGTCCTAACCTCTGCCTTCAGACTGAAAGATGCAGACTGCAGGCCCCGCACCACCTCCTTCTGGCCCACGCCCAAAGGTGCCTGCCTTGGTCTCCCCTCTGCCTTCCACTGCAAACTCCTGCTGGAGCAGCACAGAGCTACCCCAGCGCCTCAGAGCTCTGCCGGGGTCTGGAGGTCTTGCCTACAGTGTTTTATGTTCAAAGCTCTGAAAAGAAACCAATCTGAGCTTGGTCCTCCTTGGTCTCCGGGGCTTGTGTGAGCACAGGGTATGGGAGGAGGTTCTTGGGGAAAGGCATGAAACACCCAGATCCCCAGGAGGACAGTATCTGCTGATGACCGCAGATACCTGGGGTCCCCGCTGGAACCCGTGAGTCCCTCTCTCTGCAACATAGTCACGCTGGCCTAACCCCAAGCTAAGTGTAGCGCAGCACAGCTGGCCACTGCAGGAGAAGCTGTCTTCTGGGAAGTGAGAAGGCTCCAGGTGCGACCTAGCAAGCAGCCCTGAGGTGGGTGCCCTCTGGTGTCAGGGAACCAACACGGAGAGGAAACTGTGACTGTGCTGTCCAACCTTGAGCTGGGACTGATGTTGCAACTTGCTCCAGCGGTTTTCTATAAGGTGCCTGCACACTTTCAGGGCAACTATTCAATATCCCAATGTGAACATGCTGCTCCCTAGGTTGTCACCATGGTCTTAAGAGGAAATGAATGCACAAGGGCCAGGGAGATGGCTCAGGGGCACAAATGCCTACCTGGCAAGTGCAAGGTCCTGAGTTCAATCCTCAGCTCTGAGAAAGAAAAAAAAAAAAAAAAAAAGCACGGCTTTCTCAAAGCAGCGGGCTTGCCCTGGCCACAGGAAGTAGGAGCACACCTTGAGCAATTTAGTAGAGTTCTCAATTTAAGGAACCAAAGGCATGTGTGAGATGACAGGTCATGGTGTGGCCAAAGGCAGGACATGAGAGGAACACGTGGAGTGTCACTCTGCCCATGGGGGCCCCGGGGCTTCCAGCAGGAGGATGCCATGTGGCCAAGCTGTTCCTCTGACCACAAAAAGGTGAGGCCCTCATGTCAACTTGGAAATATCCCGGTAGCTGAAACAGGATGTAGACAAAGCCCTGACACTCTGGCTCCAGTTTCCTCTGCAGACAACCTGCACTGCCTCCCCCCACTCCCAGGCTCCATGCCAAGGGGCAGCTATATAGTCTGCAGCACAGGCAGTCAGGATGAGGCCAAGCTAGGCAGAGTGACCTCATGGCCACCAGTGCGAGTGTTAGGAAAAGCACTGGGACCAGGAGCAGACCTCACGCACCAGGCTGCTGGCCTGGCACACGCTGCTGCCCAGTCTTGCTCTCCACAGTTCTCCTGTCTGCGCACTCACCCACTGCTCCTGTGGTGGGAGACATAGCTCTTTCCTCAGTGGCTGCTCCGGGGGGGGGGGGGGATGCACAAACTCTGGGTCAGCTCTCTGGAAACAGTGAGTGGCTCATTTGGGTCTAGACATCCGTGGCCATCTCCACAGCATGATACGGACATGGATAACAAGGGGAGAAAGGCTTCCACCCCCACACCAGTCTGCAGTTCTGGGCACATGTGGTTGTCACGAGTATTCTCTTTTGCCACGTAGAGAAATTCCTTCTGTCAATGAAGCCACGGCAGAGGGGAGGAAGAGAAGTCAGGGACACGATACAGAAGGTGCCTGGCATTGCCGGAGCTCTGGATCCAGCTGTACCCAAAGCTAAATTCTATCTGCCCACTCCAAAGAGCCCCAAAGATTAAGACTAAGACAGTACAATCAGAAGAAGGGCAGCAAAAGGAAGAAAGACCAAAATCAACAGGCCGAGAAACCTGGGCATGATGAGCCACTAAAGCTAGGAGTGGCAGCAGCTAGTCGGAAGGAATGCGGCAGAGCTCTCAAGACAGCAGGAAGACAAGCCAGGCCTTCGAACCTTAGGACAGAGGCAGCAAGAGCATCCCCGGTGTCCTCCGGCGCTGAGGACTTTACTGGGTAGCCTAGGAAAGGAGAATAAATACAGTCCTGGTTTCCAGGCCCTCGAGAGACGCAGCGTGATAAGCCAGGGCCAGTGCTACAGGACAGGGTGTTCTGCTGCTACAAAAGCAGGGGAAAGGCTGGAGTGCAAGCCACTAAGGACACCCTAATGGCCTGGGCAAAGCCATCACTTGCAAGTTGGCAGAAATGGAGGTGAAGATCCAAAGTGCTTGGAACTATACCAGACCCTATGGAGAAGTAGTTCTTTATTCAGTGCCCAGGAGTGCTTTTCTCTTCCACTTAGAAATGAAAGGAAATGAAGGAGGGCTCAAAGACACACCATGAAGGACACCAAGCCCTGTGACGATGAGTCCTGCATCCCCTGCGTAGCCCAGCCATAACCTGAGTGCTGTTGGTAGGTGGGGTGGACACTGGCTGGCACTGCCTGGAGCCTATTCTGCTGAGGAAGATGGTGGTCCTGGGTGTAGGGACCCAGGGCCATCAGCTGTGGCTTCTGAGTAGCCTCGGAGCTGTCTCACACGTCCGGTGACCTAGTCACAATGTGGTATAAAGAGGCAACCGGCCTTAGACCCAGGCTTCTCTGAAAGGCCATGGAAGCTCCAGGAGTTCCCACAGGGCTTGCTGAGGCTTCGTTGGGGCCCACAGCACAGGGCTGGGTGGAGGGGAAGCAGGGAAGCTTCCTGCTGCCCCGCCCTACCCTCACCTCAGCTTGCCTTCCCTTCCCATTCTACCCTTTTCCCAGTCCCTTATCCAAGTAACTCATGGGGAGAGCCTATATCTAAGGGACATTTCAGAGGTAGCCTCAGTATACAAAGCTGTGCTGTGTCCCCACAAGGGTTCCAGAAAGAAAGGGAATGTTTTCTCTGATGGAACATGAACAGCAAAAACAAAAAGGCACAGTTGAGTTTGTAGTAAAGTGGAAGTGCACCTATAACCATCAAAAGGAGAAATGACTAGCACTAGAGAAATACTGCTAATCAGACTATATTGCTCATTCTATAGACTGGCCAGACTTCTGTAATAAAAAACTTCTCATAAAAGAAAATCCCAAAGCATGTGTAGCCATGAACGATGAGATGCTTCAACAGGACAAAGCGCATGCGTGGTTATGCTGCCCATGGCTAAGGGGCTGGCTGGACGACCTGATCTAGGTAAGGAAGCCCGGGGTTCTGAATTTGGGACCCTGAGTCAACGAGCTCTGGCAGCCAGATGGCCATATCAGTATCCGAGGTACGATCAGAAAGCACAGAGTGTTTATAAACATCAGTGCAGTAAAAGAAACACTGCCCTCTGTATCCCGCCGAATCCTCCCCTCCCTTTGCACACACTCGTCACGTCCTTCTTGCCACTTTCTGGGCAGCTTTAGGAGTGCCCTTTCCTGAGCATCCTTTACTCACTCTCTCAGTCACCCGATGTCTCACATGACCACTCACAGTCACACACACTGGCCTAGGTAGGAGTTAGAAGCCACGCAGTGCTCGATTCACTGAGTAAGGTCACAGTGCCACACTGTGACGGGCCACCTTTCTGCTGGATGGCACTCAGTGACAGCATCACCGGCATTTTGACCACACCTCTTAGAGTGGTCACTGGGCTTGTCAATGGCCCTCTGTCCCTCCTGAGCACCGCGACATGAGATTACCAGGTCATCACTCGCTATTCACTGTAGGCCCGGAGGAGTTGCTACAAAGTCTGAGCACCCGTTCTGCATTTTGGGGGGCACAAAACAATCCTATAAGACTATGAAATAATGAGCCCGACTTTCGCACACAGCTTCCCTGATTGACCTTCCTGTGGTACTTCACAAATTGTATCTTGTCCTTTCATCTCAGATCAGTTCACAACACACAGACACGAAGGCTGCCTTCCAAGCCAAGCCCCACTGAAATTTATATCCACTTTAATACAACAAACACAGTGACTGCTGCAGCATTTTGGATTCTCAAGGCCATGCCAAAGCCAAATAGCAGCAGCTTCTGGGGTTGCAACAAAACAAACAAAGCCCACGGCCAACTGTTGTGCCGTATGTTTTCAGTGGCTCTCATTCTAGAGGAAACCAATTTATCACTAGAGGAAAACACAACGTCCCAGAGGCTAGTCACAGAGTGCACATTTCTGACCATTTGTCAGCTTCTCATGACAACAAACTCTGTGGTGCAAACAGGAAATAGAATTTTTCCTGAAAATGACAGACCCATTGCCAGTGGCTCCTCCTGCCTAGACACTGCCAAGGCAGGGAAAGTCTGCACAACTCCCACTGGGTTTTGGATCCAACCTGCAGAGAGATTGTCTGTGGCACCCATGTCTCCTCCAGGGCGCCACGGCATGACACTTTGAGAGGAGGAACCTGTCTCATCGCTGTGGGTTTGCACGTATCCATTGATGCATAACTTATTTCTTAACCAACCATGTTTGTGTCTTGTATGTACTGTGCTGGTGCGGCTCAAAACCACAGCTTCGTGCATGCTAGGCCAGCTGTCCGCCACGGAGCAACGTCTCCAGTCCTGCATGTGAACTGCCCCCCTGCAAATTATCCAGAGCAAAATATAAATCTCCAGAAGATTCACCTTCCTCTGCCAGCAGTCCTGCCTGGAATGCTAATCACAAGTTGTGAAGATAAACACATTCCCACGCTGGTACAAGACCAACATGAAAATGGGTACAGCTGCTCCCCAAAGGTTGGATTTCAACATGAAGCGTAAGTAACCTTTGGCAATATTTAAGACTATTGCTCCACTTCTCTGTACAGATAATCAATAGTTGCCAACTGCACACGAACTCTTGTTGAAATCAAAGGAGTGTGTATTTTGCGCGACGAAGATTGCGTTCGCTCACAATGTTCAAGTGACTTGAGTCTTGAGTCCTCCCTACCTTCGGCCACGACTGTGCCTCTACACTGTCCTGAACGTCGCAGAATACACCCACCCTGCAGATCTCCAGCAAATTCATCGGGGTCGTTCAATAGTGAGAGGGAACACTCAGGATGAACCCCAAGCTCCCTATACGTACAAACTGGGATTCATGTTATGTTTAGTTGTGAAAGCAAATCCAGACCAAACCTGGCTAACGCACCAGGGAACCAGGATACAGGTTCCTTTAACTACCAAGTGCAGCAGTAAACATGCTCCCAGGCTCACAGGGGGAAAAAAAAGACCTCGAAGATGCTTCTGACTCCCCCCTGTCCTTCAGTGCTGCCCTCTTCTACTACCTACGCTCAGATAGGAAGGCTGGAAACTTCAGTGGTCTCTCCAAGGACACCGAGAGAAAAGATTGTGCATCTTCCTACCAACTGTGATGTAGTATCATCATTCACTGTGATTGGATAAACTCAGCCACTATTGTACCCACATGGAAATGGGCCATTCAGTAGACTTAGAATAGCTAAGTCAGATTTCCAGGTCTAAATCATGCAGTACGACTGAGAGCAACTGAAGCTCTGAGTGGTCAGTCCTGGGTGAAACCAATAAAATCCTACAGTTGGGAGTAGGGCTCTGCCTGACTTGGACGGCCTACAGGGCAATGGAGGGCAAAGGAATGTAGTTTGAGGGACACGAGAGAAGGGAGCAGCCATGGGGAGACAGTGCACAACAGCTCCGCCGTTCTGTTCTGTTAAACTCATCAAAACAATAAGGGCACTGAGCTGTGTTTCTCAGATTTCTTTCTCCAGAGGCAGGGGCTGAATCAGGGCCCTGCGCGTGCTGAGTATGCCCTCTCCCACGGAGCCAAACATGCTCGCCTTCGTGAGCCTTCAACCAACCAGAGTGGGAAGAAACTGGGGCCCCGCTAGCCAGCTCTAAGTTAACCAGAACGCTCATCCCTCTGAAAGTACAAGTCGGTATCAGTTAAATGATACCACTGCCCCCTGAACACAGGAGATGCGTCCAGTCCACGCTCAAGCGACTGGGCTTGTAAGCTGGCACGGGATACTGGAAGGCAACAGAGGAAGGGAAGCGGGAAAGGGGAAGGCTGGAAACTTGTCCGTGACCCCGCGAAACCACTGCACTTGCTGAGATTCGTGATGACCTAAAGGGTCTCACAAATGATTCTGGAACACTTTCAGGACTCTGAGATATTCACTCAAAATATCTGTAAGGGTGATCTCAGGGATTTAGTTTTAAAGACACAGTACAAACCTGTATTTTGTTTCCATATAATAGTTCGACTGATATTCCTCATATCTTTGAACCCAGTAAACAAGAACACCACTTTAACCTGGCAATCTAGTTTCAGCCTCCTATCTCTGGGGCACAGATAGGTTGATTAGCTAGGATAGAATCTCCCGGTATGTTTTTGAATATAAATTATACATGTGTTGTTATCTTGAATGTGAGGAAAGTGTCATCTTGAATTCTAAGGTGGGCAAATAGATAATTATTATGCACACAGGTGCAGGTCTCCTGAGAATGTTATGAACGGACTGTCCCCAACATTTGCGTCCTCTATCTGGTCTGTCCCTCTCAGCACTGAGCACTTGGAGCAATGTGGATGCTGACACAGGCATCACTATTATCATCTGCAGTCAGGCTTCCATTATTTATGATAAAAGTGGCACAGATAATCCAAATGGCAGATAATCTGGAAACCATTTCATTTTGATTTCAAAATATAATTGGTGTTTACAGTAAATGCACGCCTATTATACTGCAAAAGTCAACAGTGCTGAAACGTGAACTGTTAGAACACACCATTTGTTTAATCAATTTTATCTTTTAAAAATATCTTCACAAGCCCATTCCCTCGCTTATCTTTCTAAGAATGCTACTCTGGGAAGGCCAGGTATTCTCTCAGCTGTCCCCCTTCCAACAGGGCTGGCTGTCTGACCCCACCCCTAGCAGGCTTCCGGGAGGGACCTTGTTTTTCCACTGCACTGAAACAATGCATTGTCCTAGCTGTTCCTTCCTGCAGCATGGAGTCAGGCAGTGAGGCCTGCGGTCACTTTGACTCTTACCCCAAGTGACCCCGCCACATTTCCTTGCATTCTCCCAGCACACTGAACTCAACCCAAGCCCAACCTCCCGAGAAGCTCTACCCCAGGACTCCACTCCCCTGAGTGCTAGGAGGGGGCCCAAATTCTTCGATGTCAGCTTGAGAAAAACCAGGCCTGTCCTGGCTTCCAGAGCCACAGTTGCTCCTGACCGCTCCCCTTACCCCTAATTCCTCTCCTCGCCCAAATCCCCAAATCTTGGGGCTGTGCCTGGTCGCGCTGCTGCTCGAGAGCCTGCCTGGCAGCCGGACCCACACGTGCTCAACCCAGGGATACTAGAACTGCTCGCCTCTCGACAGCTGGGCTGGTTCATCCGGCAGGTGGTTCTGGCCTGGAAAGCGGCGCATCCTGCGTCTCTCCCGAGGTTGGTGGCACTGAGGAATGAAGGGCAGGCGTCCTGTGGATCAGGGCCATCTTGTCACTTCCAGGGTTCAACTACCCTCCCACGAACTTCTCTCAGCATGCAGAGCCCTAATTCTGCAGCTCCTAAACTTGGTTACTTCTCAGAGCCACGTGGGAAGCCTGAAAATCCCACATCCCCGCACTCTTCGATTTCAATGATTGCAAAGGGCAGCAAGGGCACACATTGGACACGCACACGCATCTGTACACACACACACACACACACACACACACACACACTCACCCTTAAAATAAAAGTCCCAAGGACTCCAGTGGGCAAACACTGGCACACTGCCTATGTGAGGACAACCAGCCTGTGGCCCTGGCTCCATGTGGCTCCTCCCCAAACTCTGGGACACCTGGGGAAGTGCCTGCACAGGACAAATGGACTCTGTCGCTGCCTCCTGAGAGGTGACAGATCAGTGTGCTGTGGAAACCGTGCTCCCTCCCCCTGACAGCCACAGGGCCTGTGTCCATTCCGATGCACACATGCAGATGCAGACACGTGCTCACGGGAAAGCCAGGGTACGTCAGGTGACCCTGCCAGCTTGCTTGGACAAAGAGCCAGGGCCCGTGAAGCCTGGCCTGGCCTCTGCCCTTCTGGCTTCACTGCATAAGCATGTGCGACCCTAGTATCCATCAAGGTCTTGGTGCCCAGCCAAGGTCACTGTGCCACTGGTGGGAGATCTTGCCGCACTGGGACACAAATGTCTACGAGGCTATCTTCCAAGGGCCGGAGGATGGAGATGTCCTTATCCCTAACCTCAGACAATCTGCCTGTGACTCAGAAGACATCTGCGGAAGCTGCTACCGTGGGGGGCTGCTTGTTGCCTCTACCATCGGGTGGATTTCTCAAGAAACTGAGAAGGGCTACGAGGCCACAGCTGTCCCTGGTGAAGTTAATTCCAAGGCTGACAAAGGAAAAACGGAAGCAGACAGGAGTTGAAGGGAGAGGGAGCTGATGGGACGTTTTTAGTGTGTTGTAAAGATTAAGTGATTGACCACTGATCTTTTTTCACACCCTGATCAATGGGAAACACATGCCCAAGGGACAGCAACCCAGGCCCAAGACAAGCCCAGTGTCCTGGGCAGGGACCCGTGGGTGGGTCCAGGTGCCCTGAAGCCTTCTGGGCTTTGTGTTCATGATGTACTCAGCATTCAAGGCCAGCATGGGTGTCAACAGACTGCATGTATCTTCCCCTTAGAAATTACAGACCCAGGCGGCTGGAGAGATGGCTCAGCAGAATAAGTGCTTGCCTGGCAAGTGCAAGGTCCTCAGTTCAATCCCCAGTACCACACACACACACACACAAAAAAAAAAAAAAAAAAAAAAAGAAATTACAGACCCATAAATAAAGCAAATTCAATGGAGTAGTGAGAAGAGACAGATGACAGAGGCTCTAGTGTGAAGAGGGCCTGGTAGGGCATATCTAGAAACTTGGCCACAGTACCAGCACAGCCCAGGAGGAAGCTTCCCGTGGTGGCCCAGGCAGCCCTTGGGCCTCTGCAACTCCTCTGGGAGCTCGACAGGCCAGGAGGATGCTCAGGCCCCTTCTGAACCCAACTCATATATTTCCCAAAGGCCTCACAGACACTTGCCTTGGGGAGAAGCAAGTGGCAGACTCCCTGCAGGCATGCTGGGGACTTCGTGTGGTCACAACTATCCGCTGCCCCCCACCTCTCTTCAGAAAGATCGCTTGCGGGAGCCAGGAATAAGGGGGAGCCCACTGGCTCCTTCATCTATGCCTTCCCAGGCCCCTAGTGGGCGCGATGCCCCTGCTTAGGTCGGCCTCAGCCTCGGCGCTCACTTTGTGCAGGGGGCTCTCGGGCTCCTTATCACCACCTCCATGGGTCTGAATCCTCAGCCTGTGGCCCCTGGGTCAGGAGCTGGGACTGCCATCTTCATCCTCCAAAACAGAACAGAATGCCTGCCGTGTCCCTCTGCTCCTGCCTAGGAGCTGAGCTCATCCCAGCAGGACCCTGCGCCCCTAGCACGGAGCACTCGGACAGGCATCTGAGGAAGGCACAGGCTAGAGCCCGAGAGATGTGCAGGGTCCCAAGATGTCACAGCTACTAAGAGCAATTTCGTGGGGGGGGGGCGCGGGTCACAGCCACAACCACACATATCTGGCTACCTATAGCTTCCTCTGTGCACCAGGGGCCATGCAGAGATGGATGTCATCGCCTGCATTGCAGAGTGCAACGAGAAGACGGAGCACCGCAGGGAGGAACAGAGGGAGGACAGGGCCAAGTGAGCAGGGAAGCAGGCGGCCCCCTTCCCCAGGCTGGCAGTGCTGCGGAAGTGGGTGGTGGGCACACCTTCAAGAGCACACGCAGAAGCAGTGACACCTAGATCTAAGCAAGGGGGTGCTTGGGAAACTGGTCACTGACGGGCCACTTTCTCTTATGCAGGAGAGAACATGGGTTAGTAGACATAGTGCTATTGTATAGAAATATTGTCCAGACATTAAGGGCTGCTCCTTCCCTAACGACCACAGTTAGATGCGCTAAGGAGGGTATTAGCCAGGATGTAGGGAAACTAATGTTGCTCCCAGGACAGAGACGGAGGACTTGGAAAATGCTGAGGCAGAGGTAAGCCCCGAGTATGTGGTCAGGACCAGGGGCTGGTCCTCCGCACACCAGCAGCCTGTCAGAGGTTTCCTAGGATCTCAGACCCAGAGGACAATGGCCTTCATCCCTGCCAGCTTCAGGGCTCCTGGCTTGAGTGTAGACCAGCAGCTGTCAGGCCAGCCCCATGTACAGGAGCCAGCAGGCTGCTGGATCACACCTGAACTCCAAGACTCTGGAGAGCCACACAGAACAAGCACGAGTCCATTTTCCCAATCTGAGCCCAGTTATCCTGGCTGAGGAGTTCTGTCCATCCTGCTATTTTCTCCACAGTAGCTGAAGTCCAGCCCTGTCTCAAGCATACTATTGCATAGAGCTAAGAAGAGAAAGGCCATGGGGAACCATGTCACAAGCCAGAGTTTTGAAACCTTGTATGGTGATAGAATGCTCTATCTTACATTGAATTCCGGGTACAAGCCTACAGGGGCCGGCACCTAAATACTGGAAAGGGGGCGGCAGTGTAGCTCAGAGACAGAGCACGCACTTAGCATGCACAAGCTCCGGGATACTGGCATGGCCTCAGGAAAAGGACCACAGGAGTAATTAAGAAAGGAACCCACACATCAGCTGATGCTTTATGGTATTTCTATGTACACATTTCATACAATAGGGAAATATTCTAAAAAGTTATTGCTGTAGGTTTCCTTAAAGTCAAGCTTACCCTGGGTTCTTGATACAGACTACTGCACCTGATCTTCCTCCAGTAATAAGTTGTTAACACACAGCGGCCAAAATGAGAGAAGGGATCTCTCTCTCTCTCTCAATCTCTCTCTCTCTCTCTCTCTCTCTCTCTCTCTCTCTCTTTCTCTCTCTCTCTCCCCCTGCTCTTCTTGTCTCTCTCTCTCTCAGAAATATACTCCAAATAAAAATTTGCTATTATGCTTTTTATTATCAATCTTAATGTATTTACGCTGTTGGGAGCAACTGTTTGCTAACAATGTTTGTGATGCTATTTCAGTCCTGAAGAATTTGGTTCTAAACTAAAATTAAGGGGCTATGAGAAATTTCAAAAATATCTTTCATGTGTACACTATAAATACAAACAAGCATGTAGAATGGAGGTGTCGGAGAACTGCACATGCGGCCCACAGGAAAGTATAATTAAATTCACAGGGGAAGAGGCGTGAAAATGGTACTCAGAGAGGAAAAGAAGCAACATCACACTTCCAAAACAAGACAAACTTGCCCAGGAATTACAAGCAACAGGCTGTAAATTGTTAGGGTGTTTAAATTCCAGATGCTACATTTACAATAATAGTGCTGATGTTTCATTTTACAGTACCAATGTTGATGATTTACTGGTAATGGCACCCTTACTTATATGACATGATTTTTTTTACATTTACATATAAAAAATTTACATGTCAATTTACAGACGCAGGAGGGGAGTACGCTATTCATCTTACAGAATTCTTTAGGGGTGGGGTATAGCTCAGTGGTAGAGAGCTGCCTAAGGTCCATCTCTAGCATGACAAATAAAGTACTAAAATGAAATAAAATACTTGCTCACAGTCTCGGCCAGTGAAGGAGAAACTTCAGAGCTTCCCATGGTACAAACAGCCTGCAGCAGCCCATGCCGTAAATCTGCCTCCACTGATCTGGGCCGTGCACAAGGAAGAATTCAGACCTTGCACAGATACTTGAATCTGCAGACAGGGGCATGTCTAAAATGTTAAGTGGACTCACGGGAGGCAGGAAAAGAGCCAAGCCCAGCTTCTCGATGGGAAAGCCACAATGTATGAAATGAAAACCAGACTAGAAGAGGATCTCTACAGATTAGACATTATAGAATAGAAGATCAGTGAGCTTGACGGTATAGCAGCAGCAGCGACGCACGTGAAACAGAGACAGGAGAGAAGTGTTCAAAAGATGAACAGAGCGTTTATGATCCACAGAACATCTAGAGGTAGCTCCAAGAAAGAAGAGAAGAGGCCACATGGTAAAATCATTTGAAGCAACAACAGCCAACACTTTTTGCACTTTATCAAAACTATAAACCAACAAATCCAAGAAGCTCATGAACTGCTGGCCTAAGAAATCTGAGGAAAACCACACCAAGGTGTGTCATACTTGAGGCGTCCAAACCAATGCAAACCACGACAGAAATAGAGGGCACACATGACACACACAGGACCCACGGCAAGGTGACGACTGATCTATCATCAAACATAGGCAACAACTTTAGAATACTTGAAGAGAAATAATTCAATACCTAACAATTTTTTTTTTCAAAGCTAAAAACAAAGGCTGGAAGTACAGCTTGGAGGGAGTATGCGTTTACTGGGTGCAAAGGTCAAATCTGAACAGGCAGCACCACGGCCCCTCAAAGCTGTACTACCCCTTGGGGATGGGGGCAGTTCAGTAGTAGAATGCATCCTTAGTATGTATGAAGTCCCAGATACAGTCCTCAGCACTTTATTTTTATTATTTTTTTATTTTTCATTCTTATGTTTTTAGTGCAGGGTCTTATAGGCGTGCGCCACCACACCCAGTCTCAATTGCCTTCCCAGTGTACCCTATGGGTAGGGTCAGCATGGCAAGCTGGGGGTTGAGTCTCCATCCCTGCATCTGTCTAACCAGGCTCTTTAGTCTGCTGAGCTATCTGGCCAGCCCTAGCACTTTATTTTTTAAAAGCTGAGAAAAGATGTTTGCAGAGGAAAAAAAAAAAAAAAAAAAAAAAAAAAAAAAAAAAAAAAAAAAAAAAAAAAAAAAAAAAAAAAAAAAAAAAAAAAAAAAAAAAAAAAAAAA
>PVJA010018004.1:0-18574 GCA_004027025.1 Myocastor coypus | reverse complement strand
AAACTCTCTTTAAAAACTATTAACAAAAGTAGTAATGATACATTGTGGGGTTCACAAAAAAACACAAAAGTAAAATGAATGATGATGGTGTTAAGGCCAGAATCAAGAAGTGAAAGCATACTGTTAACAATTCTTATACTGCATGGATGTACTACAGTATCGCTTACAGGTAGTCTGGGATGAGACAGATCTGCAGAGCATGTGGTACCAGTAGCAGGAGAGATAAAATGAAACCATAAAATAATCTAGTATCATAAGCAAGGGAAAGCCAACCACAAAGGAGACAATTAAAACAGCAGTAAGGTGATAAATTCAGTCCTGACTATATCAGTAATCCTGTGAAATGTAAATGGCCTGCCCAACAACTAAATAAGAAAAGAGTACCAGGGTCCATATAAAAACAGGTCCCAGCTATATGCTGCCTATAAGAAATGAGCTCCAAATATGTAGATTCAAGTAGCTTAAAAATCCAAGTCTAGCAAGAATATACTTCATACTGATCAAAAGAGGGCTGGACTAGCAGTAAGACAAAGCAGATTTCAGAGCATAAGCTATCACTAGGGACAAGGGAAATCCCTTCATGGTACTAACACGATCATACCATCAGGTAAGTACTGCTTCTACTGAACTAGAGCTTCAAAATGTACAAAGCAAGAAGAGAAATGGGGAAATAAATAAATCCACAATTATAATCAGAAATTTCATCACTCCTTGACCAATAGCCAAAAGAACAGACAGCCAGAAAAGCAGCAGTAAAACATGTGCTCTGGCAAATATCCTCTGCTTGCGTGACTGATATTTATTTCGAGGATTCTACACCCAACAGTGGCAGCGCACACACTCTGGGCAAGTGCACACTGATCGTTTGCCAACATGAAAGACATCTGGACCACACATAAATCTTAGTAAATTTAAAAGGAATCAGATCATGGGAAAGCAGTTTTTCTCATCTCAACAGAGTTCCATTTATCAATCAGTGATATCTGGACAAATCTCCAAATCCGGGAAGCTAACAATATTTCAAAGTGACCCATGGGTCAAAGAAGAAATCATGACATATTTTGAGCTGAAGGAAGATCAAGACACACACGTGAACAATGAGCGGGTGCCAGGACAGTAGTCCTCAGGGGAAATGGTGACCAGAGCAGAGTGCACACTTGAGTAAGCCCGACAGCACCTCCGGCACCCCAGAATCCTTCGGCATCAAGAAAGCCACTAAATCTTGTAGAATACATCCTGGGACCCAGGAACGCGTCCCTCATGTAGCAACGGCAAGGCGCTGGTTGAGGCTGCTGAATTTTTCATTCGGGCCTGTCTGGTGTTGTCAGTGAAATCCAAAGCTCTTCTGAGGGATCAGGCATAAAGTGTTCCAGGGTCTGCGAGACAACGGAGCTCTGCTTGCTGCCTGGGCCTGCTGTCCCCTTGTGGGTAGGAGATCCATTAATTCTGTCTGATAGTCTCCTTCTGCCTTTCTGTATTGATTTTTCCCTGCTAGTATTAAATCAGTTTCCACACTGTACACTACACAGACCGTACCCAACCTGGGACGGTTTGGCTTAAGATGCCAGGCTTTGTTCCCTTATTTCAGGGAAGTGGTAAGCGTTCAGTAGAAATCACACCCTGCACCTCAAGTTGTTGTGGGCTTCTCCCAGGCTGGCACTGTTTGTCTGTTCCCCTCCCACAATGGGTGATGGCAGTGATCTGCCATGCCCATGTGCCCCCCCCACACACACACACACATGGGGACACCATCCGTACTATACCTCGGGCGAGCCTGGTGGTCGTGCTGGGATGTTGCATGCATTAGCGTGCTTTCAACTTCTGGTGTCTGCAGTGTCTGGTGGGCTTCATCTGCTATGTGGCGCGATGGCTGTCCCTCTCTAGTGACTGAGACAACCCATCTCCAGCCCCTGTCCCACATCACCTCCCCTTTGCTCTGCTTTGTCCCTGCACTGCAGTTGCAGAAATATTGTCCCTTCTCCCCAGCCTGTGTCAGGATCTGCCAGGGAGCTTTTCCTATTCCTCAGCATTCAATGCTGGACTCCTGCAAAGCCATCATTTTGCCATGTCACTCACTTTGTGGCTGTGTTCCAGCCAGCGCCCACCTCCCTTGTCTCTAGAGCAGAGCTGCTGACAAATTCAGCTCACAAACTGGGTAATAAACCTTGAGTAGAGAGATCGGCTCTCACCACCAACTGCTCAACACTGCAAGAAGACAGCATAAAGATAGGTGGCCATGCACAGCTAAAGAGCTCGCGCCCTGGCGAAAGAGCAGAGGAGATTTTAAAAGAAGTCTAGTAGAGAGAGACTGCTATCTTTTGTTTTTAACATGATCCTATTGTTTCAAATGGTTTTTGAAATGAGAAACTGTATGCGGCACTTGGAAGAGGAATGCAACTGCAGAATAAATAATCTGGAAGACAAAACATGTTGACTCCAACAAAGGAGGGAAACATTGAAGCCAGAACCCAGGAGTTTTAAGATCTCTATTATGACCAAAAAACCTTACAGGAAGGAATACTGGAAAGAAGAAAACATAAAGAAAGCAACAGCACAGGCTGAGCGCCTCTTATCCAAAATGCCTAAGGTCAGAGCATTTTGGATTTGGGGCTTTTCATTGGTTGGAATATTTGCAAATACACAATGCCCTGTACTAGGGAGGGGACCCAAGGGTACATATGAGATACTTATGTTTCATACCTGACTTTTGGAGAGTGGAGGAATTTTATCCGATATCCTAGGTGCACCACCCCAGGAATTATACTCCATACACAGTCAGGAGTGTAATTCTCAGGCTGTGGCTTCACAGCAATGCTCAAAACACTTTCAACTGGCCGCTTTTAGATTGAGAAAGCTCAGCTTTTATTCTGGTCACATTAATGTCCAGACGAAAAACTATTTCTGCCAGTGTTTCCTAAGTCATATAGAAGAAGCCAAGCATCACTAAAGGGGAATCTCAGCAGACATCTCTTTAAAAGTCCCTGTGTCAGCACTAGGAGGAACACAATGGCTTCACCAGTGCATCTGCGTGCAGTGATGGCATCTGAGGAGAGGTCAGCCCTTGGGAGCAGACCGGGGGTCAGCAGAGAGGGACCCTGTGAGAGAAAACTGCACAAAACTGCTCTCCCACGAAGAGCACCATGCGCAAAAGTAGAGTTGCCTGGCTCTTCACATGAATTAGGTCCCTGTGCTTCTACCTCAAGGAGGTGACAAGGAGAGGGAGGGCCACCACCACCTGGCAGAAAACACTCTGGGAAAAAGAAGAGGGAAACAAAGCCTCAACCGGAGAAGCAATCTTGACCTGCAAGCAGGATGTCCCACCGAGCACAAAGATGGGCTCTGCTGCATCCAGTGGGGTCCTCCTGTGGCACCCCACGCAAAAGGTCTCTCACCCTACTTACACATGTGGAAGGACAACCGCAAGAGGGTAGAAAGGAAGGGGTGGAAAGCAGCCCCGGTGCGGCCCGAACTGTGCCTGCGGAGCACCCCCTGCACAGAGCAGCCACAGCCCAGCTCTGCTACATCTGCCCTGTGCACCGCTGTCCTTTCGCAGTAACGGGCGAGACAACTCACTGCCGGCTGGGCAGGAGCTCAGTGGTAGAGCACTGGCATACACGGGGCGATGGGGTTAAGGGCCAGCACGGCCATCAGTCTGTCCATCAGTCCCCCCGTCCACCACTCATCCATCTGTCCACCCATCCATCCACCCATCCTAAATGGACTGCTGTATCTTTATTTCTGCCGTTTCCCCTTTCCTCACACTGGTCTGTACTACAGTGTCCAAGCCTCGACGAGTCTCTGCAAAAAATTGTATTCCTCTACCTCTGTGACCTGCAATATATTGGGTTTCTGTTCTTTGTCTGTTGCCTGCACCTCTCCCCAGAGGGTTTTCTAGTGTGCACGTAATCTGTATCTAAGCTCCCTGCAGCCCCCAGCCTTTTGTTTCTTGGGAGGCTCTAACAAGGGCCAGGGTGCAGGGGCGCCCTGACAAAGGATTCAATGAGTTGCAGGGGTAGCGCACGGCTTCCTGGGACTGAGCTTCCACAGCATGACTACTGGATCATCAAGGAGAAAAGGACAAGGCAGAGGACAGATTTCCAGTGCTGTTCATTGAAGCCTCCAGCCACGCCCAGGCACTAGGGCTCCAAGCCCTGTGGCACCCTTCCCGAGTCTGCCTTCCTGCTATCAAAGGCTGGGTACTCCCTCTTCATTTCCCTCCTCTGTAGAAGTCTTGTCTGAGCCTGCATGGACATTTTTAAAAATAGTCTGAATATGAAAATTTGGGGCAGGGAGATGGCTCAGTGGAATAAGTGCTTGCTTGGCAAACAAAAGGTCTTGAGTTCAATCCCCTGTACCACCAAAAGAAGAAAGAAGAAGAGGGAGAAGAGGGAGGGGGAGAAGGAGAGGGAGAGGAAGAAACTGTTTTCCAGTTTGATAGCTCAGTGGAATATGTGCTTGCTTAGCAAGCACAAGGTCCTTAGTTCTAACCCTGATTGCCACCAAAAAAAAAAAAAAAAAAAAAAAAAAAAAAAAAAAAAAAAAAAAAAAAAAAAAAAAAAAAAAAAAAAAAAAAAAAAAAAAAAAAAAAAAAAACAGGCCCCCATCTCACGGACCTCAGCACTTGATGCCATCTGCACCAGGCACAGCCGCACATCTGCCTTTCTGAACTGCCGCTCAGTTCTGCAAGCACTTCACAGAGAGAAAGCCAAGCATACTTTGCCCCTCCACGCACTAAAGGAGGCCCCAAAGCAAAAGGCAGGAGAGCTGCATGTGGAAGACATAAGCCTCAGGTGAGAAACGCAGTCCCTGAGGTCGGGAAGCTCAGAAAAACCTGCTTATTGACCTACTGTTGAAAGAAGAAGAGGGGTCAGGAAGCTCATTTCTCAAAACTCTGAGATCCCAAAGTATTTCAGAAAGTCTATCTCAGTGTATCAAGCCCAGAGGGAAACAGCAGAAGCACTGCAGGCTGTGGAGACGCTCAGAAGCCCCTCAGGGGCGGCGAGCTTGGGAGCGATCATCTGGAAAGCAGTGGGGTGTGGGGAGGAAGTGCTGAGGTACATGACAAGAATCGGGAGGCGTCCGACGTGGAGCAATGGGTCCAAGAGCCAGCCGCAGAGAAGTGTTGCTGCAGGTGCCACGCAGGGTGTGCAGGACAGAGGGGGCCCCGGAGGGCGTCCACACCTGCTCCTTTGAGAAAGCCAAGCAGACACACCCACTCTGACCCACTGTGCATCTGCTCCACCTGGAAGTGCCCCCTGCGACAGGTGACGTATGGACTAATGTTCCAGTACAAAAGGCTAAAGAGCTAGGGGACAGATGTCATTACACGTTCAGTAAGGCACACAGACGTATGCTGACACACGCCTGTCCCTAACCGAGGACAGCATGACTGCAAAAGCGTGCACCGGCAGCGAGTTTAGTCTGCTGACAGACAGAAAGAGGCAGCCAGTTGCTCGAGAAAAGAAAGTGATCTAAAACAAAAGCATGCTCACATCTCATGGCTATAGTAGGTTCAGTTAAATAGTTCCATTTTCAAAGTCAGGCACATGATACCCATCACTAAGTACCTCCATGCCGACTTGCAAAGGGAGGCTAGCAGACCACAGGCATCTCCATTGTAAGATTCCAAATCCATACACATGAGGCAGGGAGAGTGAAGGGTAGCAACAGCGTGACAGAGAGCAGCTCCTACCCTTGCACGCTGTGATGCCGCCTGACAAGTAGCAAGAATGAACAGGTAGTCAGAGGCAACCCCGTGGGCCCGTCCGCAGGCTCTCACTGGACATCCTCTGCCCACCCTGGGCCTGGGATGTCTGAGTCGGGGGGGCGGAGCCCGAGGTGCCGCTGGATGTCGTGTCTCCACAGCAGAGCCAGGCTGCTGGGAAGGTGGTGCCCACAGAGGAGACGGCAGTGCTGCCGCCTCTGAATGCAACCACTCCTGGGATGTCACCTGCAGAGCTGTCATATGCAGGAGGTAGTAAGGCCCCATTCCAAGCCTTGGTCAGTATCATCAATAGCAGGGCACAGTTGATTCTTCTCAGCATTATAGCTTTTGGTGTTTTGCCCATGCATAGGGATATTTTTTGTTCTATCTCTTGTTTCAGATTATGCTCTGGTAATTCTCAGGTAATTAGCTTCAATTTACAGTCAGTGATACAGGCATGTACTATCTGTTAAGACCCTCCAAGTACAGGCGGGAAGAAGTTTTCCATAACTCAAGTTTAACTGTTTCCCTCTTTAATGATCACTTGCTTGCCTGGGGAGGAGATTCGATCGTATCACCCAGCCTCCTCTTTGCAGGCCCTGCTCCTGCCTTCTGCTGCCCATGGGCTGAGGCTGCAGCCTGGTTGAGTTCCTTCCACTTTCAAATACACTCACTCTCCTGTGGAATGCAGAATGACAGTGCCCTGCATCACTTTCCTGGCAGACTCTCCAGAACCCTGAGGCTCTTCGGATTCCATGCAAGGCAAATTCAGGTTGCAGATGGAGGCGTGGTAGTGATCCAGCACCTAGAGGGTGGTGGGGACCTCCTGCTGGGTCCATGGTGAGCACCCAAGTCCCAGAAGGTCAAGGAAGAAGGCAGAGCTCAGAGCTGGGTCTAAAGACACCAGGCTGCTGCCTGAGGACCAAACAAGGGCATCAGCCAAGCAAAGCAGGCCATAGGCATGGGCAAAGCCAGCAGAGAGGCAGGCCTCACAGATGCGAGGAGGAGGGGCTGCCCTCTGCCGCCTTGATTTGAGTCCAGCGGAGGCCACTTTGGGATTTCAGTTGAAGACAAAAAGTAGGTGGCAACTGGTTATAGCAGCAAGAAACTGATACATCTGTCTAAACATTTCTCCCTTTTCCCGCTCCTCCCGCTGTCACACAAGGCGCCCCCAGGCAGCCCTGTAACAGGCCACGTCTAGCTAGCTATTGAGTGGAGCATCGTGAATACACTCCATGTTCGTGATAGCAGCTAAACTCAAGGGCGTGGCCACTCAGGACAGCGGTAGTGTTCAGTGTCTCCCTGAACTCACATCTGCAAGACGCTCGTGTATGAACATCCCATAATGATCAAAAGTGAGAGCTGCACACCCACAGTTGCTTCCAGGCCCGCACTCCCAGCCCAGGTGAGACAGCAGTAGAGCCGCAGTAAATAAACAGTATTGATTGAATGAATGATTGATGATGCTACGCTGAAACCTCGCTGTTCCTATCAGGAATAAGACAAGGATGCTAGGTACACAGAATATCCATAAGAATGTCCAGAAAAACTCCTCAATGCATAAGCGAATTCAACAAGACAGAATCTGAAACATACTTGATGTACTAGAAAAAGTTTAAAAAATTTAAAAGATAATTATATTAAAATAGTTCTGGAAAAAAATCTCATGAAAGCTAATTAAAGGCTCTTATACAGTATGTATAGCTCTGTGTATTATGGCTCTGTAAGATAGATACGTGTATATGTATGTATATATTAAGACATGTGTACATTTTACTTCACTGAGAAATCTAAATCAATAGACACATTTTCACTGACCAAAAACTATGATGTACAAAGGATTAAATTACCCATAAATTACATGCAATCAGCATCAAAATCTTGCTCCAGGAGTTTTAGGATACATATGAAAATACCCACAGCCTCCAGTGGCTGCAGTGATGGTACCCTTCTCAAATTCCTGTGTGGAAACTTGATGTCCAGGATGAAGGTGTCAAGAAGAGGCTCCTGGGAGGGATTAGGCAGGAGTATTCTGCCTCAGGGACAGGTCTGAGGGCCTCACACAGAGCCCTGGGTCGCTGCCACCCCTCCGGCTTTGCTGCCTTCCAGGCCACAGGACCCAGCAAGGAGGTGCCATCTTGGGAGAAAAGAGTGTTCCAGATGCCATCTCCCACCCCTCGGTGCTGGATTTTCTGGCCTTTGGAACTGTGAAAGATAAATGTGATCTTGTGTTTAAACCACTCAGCACCAGGTGTGCCCACAGCGGCACAAATGCTGGAACAGCTCTTAGGAGTCACTTAGAGAACATGAAGAAGGACAAGCCTGACTGGATCCAAACCTAGCACCAGACTGTGAACCCACTGACGCAAGGATGGATGGGCTGGCCGGGACAGGGAGCAGTCCCAGGAATATATGGACACACCCGAGGTGTCACCTGTAAACACAGCTTATACTTAAATTTTAAAATTTTACCTACGGCGAAGGGCACCCTGCGACAACTCCCCCTCAGAATCCCCCTTGTTCCGTGAGCCTTCACCCCGTCACTCTCACTGAAGCAGCTCTGGAAGCCCCTTCCACTGAGCGTCCTTACTTGTGCTGCTGGGGCCTCCTCCCGGCCCTGACACAATTCCAAGCCTTGACTTCCATGCTTGTTTTGTTTTCAAGGAGGAGTCAGGGGCCTCACAACTCCAAATGGGCTGAATAAGGAGGGCGAGGGCGCACCTCTGAGAAGCTTTCATTCAAGGGAAGTTGCTACATACATTTCACATGGTGAAATCATAAAATACAACTAGTATTTAAATTAAAAACTACAGTAAAAGACACATTGCCATTAATCTCTCTCAAAACACTCAACATACACTTTAAGCACATTCCGCCATTCTTGGCCATGTGTCTTAGAGTAAGTTTCTTTTAATTGAAAAATTACATTAGTTTCAGACACCACTTGTATGTATACATGTATGCATTTCTACAGATTTATGGCACAGGGGCACTGCAGAATAAAAGAGGAAGGGTGAGCTCTTAAATAATAGAAGATGATAAGTGTTACGGTTTATGTCTAGTTGTCCCCCCAAGCCTCATGCAATCATGGGGCGGGGACTTCTAGAGTTTGAGACTTGACTCTCGAGTCACTGGGATTATGTGTTTGGCACTGATGAGACTATGGGTCTGAGTACTGCTGGGATTGTGGGTGTGGCCTGAGGTGGACAGGCTGAGGCGGAGAGCCTGAATGTAACATAAAGAGAGACGGAGAGACAGACTCTCGCTGCTGCTCGCTGCTCCCCTGGTTGTTCTGTTGCCTCTGTCGCCATCGCTGCTGTTTCACTGCCATGAACTGCTGCTCTCTGCCGTGTGCCTCTCTGCCTTGGAGCCGGCTGAGTATGGACTGAAACCTCCAGTAACTAAACCTTTCCTTCCTTCATTTTGAGTGTTGGGTATTTGCCCCAGCAATGACAGAAGAGTAACTAAGACAATAGGAAAGAAAGGAAAATAGGTAAGGAATAAAATTTAAAAAAAAAAAAAAAACAGAAAAAGAAGGGACAGCAAAAAGGAATTTACCCCTATTTCCTATCAGGTGCAAATTGTCTGTAGACAACAAAATACAGAAGAAGAGATATGAAGATTCGATGATATCATATGAGATAATATCTTCTAAGTTTTAGGGAACAGAAAGAGTTCTTACATAATACTGAAAAACCATTAAGCATGACATGACAGATTAGTAGTTTGACTAAAATGAGATTTCTGCTCATTAAGATACCATGCAAACTGCGAAAGAACATGAGGAAGAAGGAAGAAGGTCGCTAAGCAGCAAGAAACTGAACTCAGAGGCAATGTGTAAGGAATCAGTGCAAACTGCTAAAAACAGGGTTGCACGAAAGAAATTCCAAAGGCCATGGAATAACGCTCCACTTAGTTGTTAACAAGGAAAAAATATAATCTCCAATTACCTCACCACTTGGCAACTTAAATTGATAGCGCCAGCGCTGGCGTCAGCGCTCACACACTGTCCCTGGGACCGTCAATGAGTGCGATTGTCAGAGAAGAAGTTTCTCACACCAAAAATGAGGTACGTAGAAATTATACATCCCATCACCTAAAGTGCACTCTGGTCAGGGTGTGCCCTCACACACCCCGGACAAGAACCTTCCCGGCGGCAACCCGAACGCCCAGCAAGAACAGCGGAGATGAAAACGGTGAGGCCCATGCGCACAGAAATGTCGTCAGGCGTGCCACAGAAGGAGCTACAGCTCCACACAACACTCCTGCATCTGAAACAATATTAAGCCAAAAAGCTAAGATGCAAGCTCACACAGAGAATAGGATTCTACGGGAAGAAAAAGGAAAACATGGCGTCTGCCTGAAATAAAGGCTGCAAGGATTAAGCAGAGGATTTGTTTGGGAACCAAAGAGTTGCAGCTCAGCAAACACAGCTCAAATAGCCTCCAGATGTATCTGAAAAAAAAGAGTGCAGAGGTGGCAGACTTTCTCCAGGAAGAAGAGGTTATACAGCTTGTTTTGAAAGCAAGTTCTTTGATGCTGGGAGAGTTTAAAAGGGTTGCAGAGTCCGATTGGTGGGTGTCAGCAGTTGCCCGGTAAGACTCCGAATCTCGGTTTGGGCCTAGGTCTTGCGGTATGGGGTCTGAAAGAGTTTTGGAACAGGCACAGGTTCCCAACGGCCTCTTGACTCCACTGTTGGTGTGCTGGGCTCAAGTGCCTAGGTATTAAAACCATTTTGATAAAGATATTGCCAGTAAAAAATTCAAGAGGTGTTACCTGTGGGATGAGAAAGGGGCTATGATCAGGGACAAGCACCCGGGACTCACAGGCACACAGGCAAGGTTCTTTCTTTGGACGTGGAAAACAGTCACTCTGAAACCGACCTCATACCTATTTGTCTCTGCATCTGTATTTTATTTACTTCACTGTAAGAGTATTAGGTGTCGCAACTTTTTAAAAAATGTTTAATAAAAGCCATGCAATCCTACAAATACAGGAGACCCTGTACAAGGTACCTGAATACTACACACTTTCCTCAGGATTTCAGAGTAACTAGAATATGCATGAAATAACAAGATGAATTCAGTCATCACACACATGCCACGGGCAGCACGTGGTCGAGGGGTGGCTATGGCACAGGGGTTCACCAAGACTAACTGGAGGCCCAGATGTTCTGAGTAGCCCGACGCGTCACAACGTAAGGGCTGACTCACGGTAGAACTCAGCCTATGTCAGCGACCCTGAGACGGGCAGGATGAGGTTCTGCTGGATACCAGGACGCATCCTGGGACTTGAGAACACACACCTCGGGGAGTAAAGACCAACGATGGGCGCACGGAGTTCCACACTAACATGAAGTTTTGTCAACGTTACAGAGAAATCTCTGAAGATAGCGCGTCCTCCATCTACAAAAGGACTGGATGCTCAGTCAGATGGAGAGCTATGTTTCTCTCAATTTAATCATTCTGACATATTTACGACTATGGTATAAATCACTTTCGAGACTTTTTTACCTTGGGGGAGGGTGAGTGCTGAAATCACTCTGCCAGATAATTTCAGAATTAAACAACTTTACCATATGGATATTCAAGTTTTCTTATTCTCCTGGTTGGTGGAGAGCCCCCTGTTGCTGTCAGGGAATTAGTAGAGCTCACGTATGCATCTCTCTCAAAATACTGGAAAGAAAGAAAGAAAGAAAGAAAGAAAGAAAGAAAGAAAGAAAGAAAGAAAGAAAGAAAGAAAGAAAGAAAGAAAGAAAGAAAGAAAGGAAGAAAGAGAAGAACCCGAGCAACTCTGTTTGCACAGCAGTCTGTGAGGAACAACCGAGGGGACCCAGCACTAACACACCTGCGATGCTGTGTTTTCCAGGCTGTGTGGGCAATGAAGCTTTGCCAAAGATGATCAATTAAAAGAACATTAATATGCTTTAGTGAGCTTTTCAAAATACCATGAAGTTGTACCTCATTATGAGTGCTGATAAGGAAATAAGCCTGTTTCTCCCTTAATTCAACGTTCTCACAAATCGGAAAACAAAGACTAGGAGAAAAATCACAAAGAAAAGGATAATGAGGAAAAATTATCCACCACCAACTAACGTACTTAGAAATACGTCATTAACCTTCTGGCCGCTACATGCTACGTGGTTCTATGTTTTGGGGAAGCATGATTATGCCACATAGTTTTAGAATTTTGACTTTGCCCTTAGCAAATATTATAAACTATTTTTTTCTGTTTTCTTGCTCTTGCATTCATTAGAATTTAATGCACTGGAAATTGCATTAAAGGGCCCCAAGCTCACTAAGGAAGCACTCTGCCCCTGTGGGGCACCTCCAGCCCTATGAGCTATTCTACATATCAGTTATTACATATGTACAGCTTTCCTTTAATGGTGGCAGAGTATTCTAGCATGAAAATATTCCAGGAAGGCAACCACCCCTAGGTTTCTGGATACTAGATAGACAAGTAGGTAGGTAGGTAGGTAGGTAGGTAGGTAGATATATAGATAGAGATAGATGCTTCTTATTTATAGATTAAGTCTTTAACCATCATAATCACAAAGAGATCAAGGATAGATTCCACTCTCTGAAGACAAATTTAAGTTCTGTTTAAAAAGAAGCACTTTCAGTTTTTAAGAAATTTCCAAAATGGGCAAGTCTGAAAAAAAAGAAGAGAAAAAAGGAAAAGAAAAAAACATGGGCAAGTCCACAGAGGGAAAACAGGTGACTGATTGCCAGAGTCAGAGGAGAGAAAGAGACTGACGTGTGGCTTCTGCGTGTGACACTTCCTTCAAGGCAATGAGAATATTCTGGAACTAGCTCTGAGGGCTGTATATCATCGTGAGTTTATTTTACCATAATAAAAGTTAACCCTATAACTTAAATCTAAGCAAAATTTAGTTGTGTGTGTGTGTGGTACAGGGTCTCTCTATAGATTGGATTCATGGTGATCCTCCTGTTTTCAGCCTCTCCAGCGCTGGGATTGCAGGCGTGCACCACTGGCTCAGCATGCTCCGGGGGTGGGGCCATTGCAGCATGTGAGCCCCGGGCTCAAGCCCTGGCCCTTGCACGTGCCAAAACAGGCGCTTTGTCCGCTGAGCTATCACCACCAGCCCACCAAGCAAAATGTCTTAAAATAATTTTTAAAAGAAACATTAAAATCCCTACCTGCACTTCAGGTTCACCCCTGCTCCTCTCCAAGAACGGGTACTTATTTGCACACTAATTTTTAACTACACTGTTGTCTTGATTGGTAGATGTTTTCAGTAAGTTTACTAGAGACCAACAAAAGATGGACCACAAACAGCACTGAATATCTTGTGTTGGAAGTGTCTGTCTAGCGGAGATATTTAAAAAATACCAAAATGACAGAATCACTGTGAAGAGAAATAGCCTCAATACTCACAGCTAGAAGCCTAGACATCTAAGGGCAGCAAAAGACAATGAAGCTTATTTAAGGTATTACTTCATTATAAATTCTTGGTAATATAAAATCTCAAAATTACTGTAAAGAAAAATTAACTTTTATCTGTCTACTGTCTGAGCCAGAAGAAGCAACCTCTATCATACTGAAGAGCTGGAAAGCCGTGTTTCTATATTCTAAGTCATCACTCATGGGAAGACTGGGAGAGATCTGAGATGATATTTGATTTTTAATAAATTGTTCTAAAGCACACATGTAAAATTTTCCACCCTCGCCATTTTTAGAGCACGAGGGCAAGGAGCATTAAGCATTTCTTCACTGTCGCAGGTGCTGAGCGCATCCACACAGCGATGCCATCAAGCTCCATGACATCGTTTCAAACTTGCGGCACTCATGCACCGTTAATTGTCCTCTCACGCTGATATGTAACATACCACACGCTGGCGTCTCTGTCACTCCAGCGGCAGGCCGGTACTGCTAGCTTCTCCAGTCTTTCATGACTTTTACACCGGGGGGCCTCAGAGGAGGGCGGAAGGAGCCCCAGCACCCGGAAAAGCAGCACAGAGGCTTCTGCAGGCCAGGCATAAGTGAAGGTCAAAATCGAAGTCCGGGGGCCAAGCCTGGAAGAGCATAGGTGGAGGGGGCTGCAGACCCTGAGCCTGGCCTTTGCTAACCACTTCCCTGGGGGCTGTGGCTGAAGAAGCCGCTGCACTGCCCAGCGCTTGGCAGCCACCACCAAATCTTCTTCCGCACAGAAGCAGGCTTCTGGGGGCTCAGTGTGGCGGGGGTGCCAGTCCTGAGATCTCGGAGCATGCTCCTTGGTGGGACTCCCTGGGATCTGGAGGCAGAGGAAGTAAGGGCTATGCTCAATTAAGCCCTTTCAGAACACCAAACAATGGTCTAAAGGCCACGCATCCAGGGCCCCAGGAAGCCACAGTGGATGAGCTGCATAATTAACTCTTTTCAATGCTGTCATCTTCAATTACAGATGACCAAGGCAATGCTAAACAAACAAGCTGCTGGTCCCAGGAGGAGGCTGTTCTGGGTGGAGGAGCCCTGAATCTTAGAGAGAGGACTGGCTTCAGGCCTGGGAGCATTAAACGTAACAGAATTAAATTGGCTCCACAGAAATCCGCAGAAGACAGTGGAGCAAAGAAAATAAAGCGGAGCGTCTGGCCGGCCCAGGAGGCAAGGCAGAGGCCCACAGGAAGACCGTACCTTGAGCAGCAAAGCAGTGGGAGGCAGGTCGCACCAGGACAGAGGAGCCCACGTGCCCTGAAGGAAGCTCAGTCTGGAGGTGCAGGGTGTTCCAGCTGCATTTTAGGGACCCTGCAGAGGTAACTGAGGGCAGACAAATGACAGAGGAAATCCTGTCCTTCACACTGGCACAGCAGCAAAGCGTTTCACTCTGTCTCTCTCGTGATCCCCAGCAGGAGGTGACAAAGCAGTCCACAGGTGAGGTGGCACTGGCAGAGCCGCCAGAGTTGCTGCATTAGCGCTCAGGTCACAGAGGAAACACCAGAACCGTCAGCATACTCACAGCCGCCCTGTTGTGACACTAAGCGTGTTGAGCCCCTTCTGGAGGTGTCACAGCCATGCATCCAGGGTGTCCTTGGCACTTCCCTCACCTCTGGGACAAAATACCTGACCCCCACGATTTAAAGGGAGAGAGACGTACTCTGGTGAGATCAGCTGGCTCCCAGACAGGATGGCACGGCACGAAGGCCTGGCAGAGGAGGCCTGCTCATGGCATGGCAGCGGGGGAAGGGAGGTGCCCAGGAGAGGGAGGAACCCTCCGCTTCAAGTCCCCAGGGACCATCTCCTCCAACCAGGCCCTGTCTCCTTGCAGCAGGCCAGAGATAAGGTCCTGTTGACCCAACCACCTTTCAAACACATTTAGATCCAAACCATAATACAAAACACAACGACCAAAAAAGAATACCTCTGGGGCCTGAGCTCTGTGCCCCCACGCGCCACATCGCAAGGGTCATCATGAGTGTTGGACACCAGAAGACCCACTGGCTTTGGCCAAAAGCTCTATCTGTCTGCAGCTGACCCCTATGATTTGACCGTAGGCCAACAACAATCCAGAACTGTTGGGACCCACTGAAATAAAACAACCTGGGAAGAAGCAGGGCCTGCAGCGGACCCTACCCTCTCTCTCAGGAACAGCCCAGAGCATCAGGGACGCTGCTTTGGGTGGGTGACAATGTTGTGCCCTGCTGGTACCCACTAGGGGAAACATTTACTCGCCCTCTGGCTGAGGCAGCCCAAGCGAAGACAGGTAGCAAGCGTGCTGACGCGTTCTTGCCCGCAGGGGCTAAACACACACCCGTGCAATCCTTTTTGATTCATCTTAAGTTATGCACATATGTGTTTCATTTGCTCAAAACTCAAAGTTGAGGGGCTGTCATGTGATCCGCAGCACTGCTCCCAATCTGAGTGGTGACAAGAGACCCACACTATATACAAGCACTGACCGGCTCCCTCCGCAGATCACCGAGCCCCTAGTTCGCAGGGGTCCACGTGGGTCTCCACCATCTGCCTGTTACAAATCACATCTATTTAGTTTTATGATCTCACTGTTGTCTGCTCTTTTGATCTCAATTCACCCAAATGAATTCATGCTTCCAAAATGGTGGATTAAAATGAAAATTTAATTTTCCTTAAACAAATGGTGGTGAACCCCATAGTTCAAAATAAAAACACATTGGTGAACACAGCCTACCAAGCAAGCACACAGCGCAAGTCAGAAGCGGCAGGTGCAGGAAAGCCTAGAGGAATGGTGTAATCGTAAGTTGGCAAAAATGCAGGAAGCCTGACAGGTCATGAAGACCCCAAGACTACTGTGACTTGACCCGCAAAGCATCTGCCTCAGTCGTCGGGCAGAGGGTCAACATGCAATTGTCATAAATGCTGATAGCACAAAAAGTCCTCCCAGGGCACCGCTGGAGGTTCCTATAAGGCTTCTCCATGTCACAAATGCTGATTTCCTCTACCCATCTAATAAATGCTGTTAGCAAAGAAAGAGAAGAACCTTGAATTACAGAGATACCATTCAAAATTATTCTTTCAACAGGGAAAAAAATTACAAATCACAATTTGAGAAGCTCTTAAAACCAGCTGCAAGGTTGATGAACCGCATTACAATGCTCAGGGGAATCAGACGGGTCTGCTGGCAGGATGCGTACATCAAATGACACTGCAGGCCACCAGTCTAACACCAAAACAATAGTGGTAGAAAGGCAAAGGCCCTAGATGGGGTGCTACCCACGATACTGACCACTAGGTAAACCATTGAGCGTGGTCAGTGAAGAGCTATCAGTGGACCTAATGGTCACGGGGAGGCTCCTCTGCACCTGAAGTCTTTTGCCAGGAAAGGTTTTCCCAGTGCACTGGAGGGTGGCTCTGTAGGCATGATAGCCAGGGACGAGCCCTGTGGTGTCTGTGCAACTGGCACTCTGGCCAGAATTCCATCCAGGAAGATCAGCACTGCCTCACATTCTGACTTAGTCCCAGGGAACAGCTGGCGGGAGCAGCTCAGGGTCAGAATGTGCCACGCAATGCAGCGTCAAGGTCTCTGGCACATCAAACAGTGAAGAGATGCCAAGGCAGGCTTGCTCACTAGTGGTAGTTTCAATGTCCAGCATATTAGCACTTTAAGCAGTCAATGACAGCAAGGCATGGCACGGCCTGCTATCCGTAATGTGGCAAATCACAAATACTAACTTGTGGCCCTAGAAGCAGCACAATCCAGCCTCGAAGCACAAGCGCAACCATGGGGTGCACACATTCCACAGTCAATCCTGTGCAGATGCCTTTGTGTCTACGGGTCCGCCTCCAGGAGAGTATCCAAAGGCAAGCACCAGGGTCAGGGCTTTTCCTCTAAGCACCTCTCCCCAGCAACACCCAGTGGAACTAAGTGTCTTAGACTTAAACCCCCATCACGGTTAAACAACACAGTAGGAATGGGAGGGGAATGACCACATTTTAGGCAAATCACTACACTGTTGATATCCCATGCACGGAGAAATGTGTTTTCTCATAGCGCTGAATACCAGAAGTTTGGAGGTCAGGAGCTAGGAGGCAGGACTGCACATAAGGCCCCTCCTCACTGGGTCACACATGGCCTTGCCTGTGGCCAGGCATCCCTGGGGATTCTTCCTCCTTTTAGAAAGAAGCTTGAGTCATTGGAGTAAGCCCAGACCCGAAGGCTTCATTTTAACCTAACACCTCTTTTAAGATCCTATCTCCTAGTATGGTTCCATTTTGGAGGTTGGGGATTCAACACATTATGGAGGTGGATATAATGAAGTTTTGTCCTCAACAGGTGGTGTTTTCAATAAATGAGGCTCTCATTACTAGATATCTATTTATACAATAAACAAATTTACATCCTGACCTCACACTACATGTAGTAATTAACTCTATTATGGATCCCGTACCTCAATGTCATTTAGAGCAAAAAAACTCTTAAGAGAAACCTTAAGTAAGATGCTCCTGACTTTGATCTACATTTAAAATATAGTCTGTATAATAAAGTGACTGATTGACTTGTGTACCAGACTCTGTGCACATTTTCCCATTTTCATCTTATTATAATATAGCATGAGACATCACGTCCTCTCCATTTGCAAGGAAGACAGGTGAGGCTCTCAGAAGTAACTTGAGTGTGGCTGTAGTCGCACACACGCAGGCACTTCAGTCAGGGAGCCCTTAAGGAACGTGCTAAGGGCTATCTTATTGTTAGGAATACCACGGAGTCCAACTACAGGGTGAATGCAGTCCAGCTGTGGCCTGAGACTCCATTCTCTGCACCTTGGAACATCCAAATTTCCAGTTTTCAAATATAGGATTTTGGCCTTATACAGTGTGTAGGAAGATGTCTCAAGGGCCACTTACATAGACAGCTTGATAATATACATACCTTACATGTAATTAACTAGGCACAAGAGCACAGGCCAGTGATCCCAGTTACTTGGGAGGCTGTGGCAGAAACATTTCAAGCTCAAGGCCAGCCTGGGCAGCTTAGTGAGAGTGAGAGGCTCTCTAAAAAAAAAAAAAAAAAAAAATTTAAAGGGCTAGAAATATAGCTGGTAGGAGAATGCTCCCCTAGCAGGCTTGAGACACTGTATTCGATCCCCACTACAACAACAACAACAAAATCCCTTACTGGTAAGAATACATTTTATTTTTATCAATTTAAAAAATAGCACTTTTCAAAAATTATTTTAAAATTTGTGATTGACTTTTTAAAATTCCTTACCAATCATATAATCAGTGGATTAAAAAAAAACTTTTGAGAATTACAGGCTTGCCGAAAGAGATCTGAGCCCAAGCAAGCTGAGCACAGATGTTTTCTGAAGAGGAGACAGGAGGACCAGACAGCAGGGAACAGAGCCACGCAGCAGGGAAGGGAAGGAAAAGGAAGGGACGGGGGGGGGGGGGGGG
>PVJA010018003.1:0-40674 GCA_004027025.1 Myocastor coypus | reverse complement strand
AAAAAAAAAAAAAGGAAAAGAATATACTTCTCTTTGGACTAAGAGGAAGCAGGTACATATACAGTCAAATGTTCTGCAATTGCAGGGGCCCCCACAGGATGGCTCAGTGGTCTAAAGCACCTGCTTAGGAAAGCCTAGGCGGCTGCAGGGACCGCGGTTTGATCCCTGGCACCACATGCTGTGCCAACCCTGCCTTCAGGGCAGGCTGAGCCGGCCATTAAAAAAAAAAAAATCAAGCAACTGCTTAAACCTTTAAATGTTATTTCATAATTTTAATAAAATAAAAATAAAATAAAACTTCAAAATTATTTTAATTGAAGTATTTGTAGTATGAAAGCCTCCCCAAAATATAGCATCATTTTATAGGACTCAAGCACACTACTCTACATGTATTTGAGAAATATCTTTTGCTCTTTTCTGCTAAGGTCTTCTGCTAGAAAAGATTCTAGGAAATTAAGTCACAATGAGATCATGTTCATGATCATTAAAATAATCATACTTTCAAGTTACATCCTTAAGAACCAGTGCAATGGTGAAAAAAAAAAAAAACAGCTTACTGTATTTGTTTTGAAATGCAATAAAATTTGTGTTAAAGGGAATTTTTAATAATTCATAATTATACAAAAGATAGCACTTCCCTAAAACTATATTGATTAAGAAGTCATCAAATCTGTAATTAAATACATTACTAAATTGTTTATAAAATTCATAGATATTTATTTAAGCGCACTCAAATGACAAAGATAATCCTGATTATGAAAAATAATCATTGACATTGTTGCAAAAGTTTTCGATTTTCCACCCAATTCTCTCCCTTATTATATTGTTTAAAAATTTATTTGGAATAGAAATTTTCATACTTTGATGAGTTGACTGTAGAAATGTTGGGAACATACTCATTATCTGAGTTATAAAAATGCCTAAGAAAAAAGTATATCTTAAAAATGATTTATAAAAATGCTTAACAGAAATTCAGATTAAAACTACATTGAATTCAATGTCATTAGTAAATGGTAAAGCTCTAAAATTAACTATATTGTTATCTGCTTTAAAATGTGGCAAATTCATAAGTGCTGCAAGCTTCCATTCTGTGACTCTAATGTAATACATTGAGAACTTAATTATAATGTAATGTTCAAAACATTTCTAAGGTATAAAAATTGTCTCTAATTTAAAAAATAAATTTATTTTGCTGTTAAACTGACATTACATTTTAGGAAATTTTTCTTTTTCCTTTTCTTTTCTTTCTTTTTTTCAACAGATCTCACTATGCAACTCAGACTGGCCTTGATCTCGGTAGCTATTCCAGGCTGGCACTGACCTCACAGAAGTCCTCTTGCATCAGCCGGCTGAATGTTAAGATCACAAGTGTTTGTCATTACAGTTGGCTACAGTTTATAAACAGCTACATATGGGAATTCTCGAAGTTTTTATTTATTTTTTTAAGTTTAGATTTTCTCCTTTTAAGATGAGTTCCTGCTGTACAATTCAAATTGCCTTCAGCTTCTTTTCAGTTCAGATTGCTCTCAGCAATGCTCCTGGCTCAACCTCTGGGGTGCTGGGATTACAGGCATGTGTCACCACATCTGGCTATTTTTAAGATTTTTTAATGGTATCCATCCTCAAAATGGCTCCTGCTTGTTTCACTGAAGGTGGAGTAGGCTTCCCTAAAATTGATCAATTAAAAACATTTACAATTACCAACATAAATATACTACTTTAATCAGAAGCTCGTTATTGTTCAAGACTGTAACAACAGCTCCTTCTTGATCTCCTACCTTAAATTCTTATGCAACTTACATCCAAACTATGCTTCTAGGACTCAAATCTAGAACATTTTAAAGTAATAATTTTGTAAATATGTCAAATTAGCCAAAAAGTTTGATTTATGTCCCATCATAGCTCAATCAAATGTAAAGTTATTATTGGTGTATTGAAGACTTTCTGTACTGATTTCCATGGAAGTTTTACTACTGTACATTTTCACTAAGAGATGAGTGATTATTTATTTTCTCCTTATTTCAGTTACCTTTCTCTCATTAATTGGGACAAATTCCTAAAATCCAAAATTAAGGAAGGAAAGGTTTATGTAGCTCACAGTTAGTGGAGGTTTCAGGCCACTCAAGTGACTCCAAGATACAGAGCATTCCTTCATGGCAAAGAGCAGCCCTTCATCTCTTGGCAAAGGGAGGAAATGCACCTGAGACACTTAGCTAGCCTTTTTGCCTCCTTGCATTGTAATGCAGATTACCCACCTCAGAGCCAGTGTGTAGCACACACCTGCAATCCCAGCAATGGATAAAGAATCACAAATTCCAGAAGCCACCCCATGACTGCATGAGATTTGGTTTTTGTTTTGTTTTGTTTTGTTTGTTTTGTTTTGATTTGTTTGAAGCAGGGATTGAACTCAGACCCTTGCACTTACCAGATAAGCACTTATTCCACTGAGCTATACCTCTGATCCTGAATGTGACTTTGGAGGGTCTACTAGACACAATCCACAACATTCTGCCCCTGGTCCCTCAAAGACAAATGCACATCCCTTTATGTAAAAGGCATTTTAGTCCATCTCTAAGAGTTGTCAAATTCCTAGCAGTTTCAGCATTGTTGAAAAGTCCAACTCCTGAGTCTCCTCTAAGACTTAAAGCCACCGCTTAGCTTTAAGCCCACATACAAATGAAAAGATAAACACTTCCAATATTTAGTGGCACAAGATAAAATTACCATTCCAAAACATACACACAGCAGGGGAATACGAAGCATTGGGACCAGAGAAAGTTTAAAATCCAGCAGGGCAAACATTAAGTCCTATAATTCCACAGAACACCTCAAGAAATCTCTGACAATTTGTAAGCTCCAAAAGCCTTAATGGCTCCACACCTACAGCAGTTTTGGAGGTAATTTGTATGGCTTCTCTCCCAGACTTGGTTTGCTCCTTTCTTGCATGTTCCTTTAGATGATCCACATTCCTGTCTTTTCCAAACTTCCAAACTTCATAACACATTAGCCTTCTCATTCTCTGCTTCCCTTATTATCCTCCTAATGCACACTTCCCAGGCTCCCAGCCTTCTGCAATTGAGACAGAACCCTTCTTATCCTCAGAAATCTTGTCATTTGCCAGTGTGTAAAACCAGTATCCTGTGGATGATGCCAAGGTCTACTGACAGCTGGAGCAGTAACCCTGTTTTCTTCTCTCTTGGTCACAGGGATCGAGGGCCTGGCTCTCTGAGCACTCTCACCCTGATTGCAAGAAACAAATTCTCTATGTTAGTGCCATGCTGGAACCTGGTTTGCTTACCACTTCCATTCTATGACACGGAGCTCTGTGGCTTTCCCCTCAAGGCAAAGTCGCTCACTCTGTGAGGTGGCAATGGTTGAAGACCTGCCACCTCCTGTGATGCCCTCAGGTCATGCATTCCACTCTCTTGTTCCTTCTTTGCAATGGAGATCCTCTCAGTTCTACGCATGCATTTTACAACTTCATTGGAGCTCCCTTTCTGGACAAACAGGTAATATTTTAAATCATTCTACTTGGCTCTTTGCTCTTTATTTTTAACATAAATCTGACTAAAATGCCCCAGTAATAACTATACCATTGCTTCAATATTTGACTGCTTTGAAATTCTGTTGCCAGATTAATCAGTCCACTGTGCTTAATCTCAGTCTCAAGCAAAGTCTCTAGATATGAGCAAGATACATACAAACTTTCAGCCAAGCACAAAATAGATCATCTAGAGTCCAGCAACCAATGTGGTCCTTCCCTGCAGAAACCTTCCCAGCCTGGTCTTTACAGACAGGTTTTTTTATCAGTCTTCTGATCTTCTGACCTCTGACCAGAATGTCCTACACAGAATAGCCGAAGTCATTTCAGTGCTTGTCTTGTAGGCAACATCTCCAAATCTTATCTATCTCTTTCCATAAGCCATTCCCAAAAGCTTGTAATCCACATAGTCACAGCAAAGACCCCATTCCTGGTACCAAATTCTGTCTCAGTTACTCTTCTGTCCTTGTTGGGACAAATACCCAATACTCAAAATGAAGGAAGCAAAGTTTATTTAATTAACAGTTAGTGGAGGTTTTGGTGCATATTTATCTGGTTCCAAGTTAGCGTGGCACATGGCAGAGATCAACCATTCATGGTGAGGGTTAAAAGCAAAAGAGCAAAGGGAGTGGTAGCAGCTCAGGCAGCTAGCTAGCTTCACCCTCCTCCTTACATTGCAATGCAAATTAAAAAACCAGGGTGTCTCACTCACACCTGCAACTCAAGCATTTGCCCAAGAATCAATGAGAAGCCACCTCATGACTGCATGGGGCTTTGGGGGGACAGCTAGAAAGAAACCATAAAACTCCTCTATCCTTTCCAGCATTTTTTTTTTTTTTTTTTTTTTTTTTGTCTTTTTGAGATAGGGTCTCGCTATGCAGTTCAGGCTGGCCTTGAGCTTACTGTTGTAGCCCAGGCTGGTCTCGAACTCGCACCAATCCTCCTGCCTCAGCCTCCTGAGTGCTGGGATTACAGGCGTGCGCCACCACGCCCGGCTCATTTGTTGTTTTTGTGTGCTAGTTAACAGTTATTCTGACTGGTATGCTCTCCTAATAACTAATATAAGGAAATAATTTATTTTGTTTTTAACTTTATATTCCATATTTCCAACTGTCATAGACTTGTATGTGAAGTGAAAGAAAATTTGCTTGAAACCACTTGAATTTACATAGCTAAGATTTAAAGAATACTTTCATAAAATTAGTTCAGATGGTATTTTAAGCAAATTAAGAAAGTATAAGTCCTTGGTTAATTATCTGAATTTTACTAATTACAGCATAGTTTCCTCAAACAGATGTATTTCTTACTCATCGCCCACCTTCGTAATGTTCATTTACCCACAAACCAAGTGCCAGGAATTGTACAAAGAACAAGACTTAGGCTCCTTATAGGTTGGAAACGGCACCACTTCCTCTGCACTCAATCCTGTTCTGGCTTCATGTGTGGTGAGTACGTCACCATTGGTCAGGATTTAGTAATTTCCCTTGTATTTTCTAAAAAGTCTATTCATGATCAAAATTATGCTCCATCTGCATGTCTCTTCATTTGAATTCTCCACTAAGCAGCACAAGTAAAATGCAAGGAACATTTAGGAGATAAAATACAAAGTAATAAATAGTCAAGAACACATAATATTGCATAGAAAACTTTGTAATAAGTGTAACATGTAACCTAGACTCAGCTAAGAAATATTCAAGCATTATGCATTGCAGTTTATCCATAAGGTCAACAGCTCCGCACAAGTCTGTCTCTCTCTCTCTCTCTCTCTCTCTCTCTCTCTCTCTCTCTCTCTCTCTCTCTCCCCTCTCTCCCTTGCTTACTTTCTCTTTCGTGAAACCAGATGCTGGTAACCTAAGAAGATATCTGAATATTTATTATTTTGCCTATTTAATGCCTTTCTACATTTTGATTTTCTGTTACCAGAGCATATTTCCTTGAAGAGTTCACTTCATTTTTATATGGATGGATCCATTATCTACTTCACTATTCCTGCAGATTTTCTTGGGCGGTCATCTTGCCCTTTTCTTGCCTTCTTGTCATTTCTTCTTTGATGTGCTTATGATGCCCTGAATTCTGCTTGCTGAAAACCTAAGACAAAATTGGCCATGAAAACCAACTAATCCAATAAACATTTTTGTTGCTATTGAGGTCACTAGAACAATCAGTGGTGTCAAATCAACACATGAAAATTATTTCTGTTTCACTATCTCCTCCTTTTGAGTTCCACAATGAACCAAACATTGTTCAGGGTTATTTATGTCTTTCAGTAACTAACATAATTTCCCTGACTGACTTTCTTTCTTCCCCATCTCTGTCTTTCTCAATTCAACTTTCAACTTGTCTTATTAATTTTTCTAAAAAATTGAATCAAATTACATTATGTAAAACATTCAACGGGCTGGGGATATGGCCAGTGGCATAAGTGCCTGCTGGGCAAGGGCTAGGTCCTTAGTTCAATTCCTGCTACCACAAAAGCAAAGGAGCAAAAGTACTCAATGAATTCCAGGTTTACCTCCTGTCAGTGCTCTGAATCCTCCCTCCATTGCAGCAAAAAAAGCATATCTAAAATGTCTCTAAGGGCCCAAGCCCTGCCTCCTTTGGGCAGGCTACCTCTCCCCTCCCATTTCTATCTGGCCTTCCTTCTTTAATACCTCTCTCAACCTCAGTTCAGCATTAAGAATGTTTTCTTTATCTGAAATCATTCCCTTTCTCATCTCCAAGCTTCTGTATCCATTTAGAGAATATATATCTCACAGTACTTTCATATGCTGCTCTGTAATTTATTTGTTATATATTTGTGTAATTTTTCCAACAAATCTTTCTATTTCATTTTCCATAATACGCATTAAAATAGCCAGGAATCAACATATATTGACTAGAATTAAATTTCATCATATGAATGGCAATACATTAAACATCAAATTTTATTTGAATATTCGAAAAACATACACAAATGATGTAACAGATGAATATACCTTGTATATTGGTTAAAAACCCTAACTTTTATTACCGAGGTACTTTAGATTCAAGGGATTGTCTCTGTCACAAGATCCATAGTCAACTAATAGCAAAACAATTTGAATCTAAGTCTGCTTTCTCTCAGCATTGGAATCAATAGAAGAAGCAAAAATTCTCCTGTAAAAGTTAAAGGCCTTTTTCCTTTATCACAGGCAATATGAATTTTCACATGAATTTATGTATAAATATTAACAGGTTATCACCAAAGACAATAAAGACAGATTAAAGAATCTTCATCCATATGAATTGGCAGGCAAAGGCATTTCAAAATTTAACTAAAAAAAAAAAAAAAATGGGTACGTTCCAGTCAAAATCTTCACAAGGTGACAACAACAATAAACACAAGAGCTTGGCAAGGCCGTAGAGGACCTCTGAACACACATGAGGAATGGTTAACCTCTAAATCCTGGTCAGTTTCATATTTCTGTGACACTGAAGAATGGCAGACGGTATGCACATTCTCTTCCCCATTTTGATGAAGTGAAAATTATTTCTGGGGAGACAAGAGTAATACAGAAGATGAGAGGAATTGCCATATGATACATTTACTTTAATTTAAAAAAATTAAAGTGCTCAGAGTTCTTCCTGAACTGACGAAATTAAAACAAACAAACAAACAAAAACCTCTCAAGAATATACCCCCAAGGAAACTGAAAGCACTTCTTAGCAGGTAAAGTAAATCTTGGTACAGAAAATTTTGCTAATTTTAAAAGTAATGACATCCCAGAGGCTCTAAATGGGATTTCTCCTCACTCCCACTACTCACCCTACTTTCCTTATAATAGGCAAGGCAAAATAAGAGAGAGAAAATTGGGGAGGGAGAGGGAAATAGAAACAGAGAGAACATAACTGCTGAAGAACATAATGAAAGCATATTTAACAAAGGAAACACAAAAAATAAAATGATCAGTATAAAAATTCAGATTACAGAGTTAAGAAAATTAAGTTCAAACAGTATTTAACAATTAGAATTTAAAATGCTGCCCCATTCAGTATGAGTTTCATGACTAATCACACATCAAGTGAGTTTCTCTCTGTCTTAGTTCTTGTGGAAAACATCTAAATTCACTCTTTTATGCATTATTTAACATAGCCAACCTAGAAAGACAACCCAGATGTTTTCCAATAAGTTAAATGATAAACAAGTGTGGTGTGTAGATACAATGAAATATCATTCAATTTAAAGAGGAAAGAAATCTGACGGACACCGCATTATACTTAACAGTATGCTAAGGAAATAAACCAACAATGCAAAGACAAATACTGTATGAATGTACCAAGTGAAATAGAACACTGAATTTAATGAATACAGTTTTAGCTTTTCAACATGAAAAGTTCTAGAAATAGACAATTTAAACATGCAAAACACTACTGATCTGTATATATTTAACAGAACAAATTTTATGATAACATGTATCTTACCAAAAGTTGTTTGCTTGCTTGTGTGTTTTTAAGAAAAAAGAGATGGGAGAAATAGTCTATCTATCCGTGTCAAAACTTTGAGCAAGAAAAAAAGAATATTTGGAAAGCAAAAAAGAGATGAAAAATCAATTATTTGATCAAAGGAACAAAAATTCAGAAAAATTTGTAGGAGAATAAAATTGAAGAGATCTTCAAGAAAGAAAGAAAAGACATAATTTTAAAATGAAAAGATTGGGGCCCATGAGATAGCTCAGCAATATAAATAGCCCGCTTAGGCAAGCTTAGGCAGGCACAAGGAACCTCAATTTAATCAATCTCCTGCACCCCGTGCAGCTCCAGACCTGTCCTCAGGGTCAAGTGAGCCAGCCAAAAAAATAAAAAATAAAATAAAACAAAGAAATAAATAAAATGAAAACATCAGCTTAGTGTTCAAACTGAAAACATGAATCATAGAAATGAAAAAGAAGAGTAAGTTGTCACAGAAACAATTTCTGTGATCTCCTCAGACTAAAGAATATAGTATTTAGACTGAAATCTCCACATAACCAAGAAAATAAATTTGAAAAAGAAAATCTCACTATTATGTGGCAGTCTTACAAATTATAGAAGCTCAGGAATAAGACAAAGACATTAACAACATTGAGAACATGAAGAGGAGAAAAATAGATGACATAGAAAGGACCAGGATGCAGAATTTCACTAAACCTTTTTTCACAATGACAGTAATCTATAACAATGCAATAATGATTTTAAAATCACACAGGAAGATGTTTTAAACCTAGAATTTTCTATACAGGCTGGCTGTCAATCAAATGGAAAAATGAATAATGATCCTGTCTGGTATGAAAAGTCTCAAAAAATTTTCCTCTTGATGTACTATCGTTAAGAGCAATTGGCAGATTGATACAGTTAAAATAATTAAAGAGAGAAAGACAGAGATATATGACATAAATAATACAGAATCCAATACAGTTCATACATAAATGGGAATAATAGAACTATGAAAGGAAATCCTTCAACAGCTCTTATTAAACAGATGTAGAGACAATCAGTCGAGAAAACTACAAGAGTGATGGCCTTCTTGGTAGAAAGCATCAATAAGAAAATGAAGAGAGCATAATTGATGTGTTTATGTAGACTTCTCCGATACTAGTAATGTGAATCTGGAGATTGATGAATTATACAGACTTCTGAGCCAATAAAATATCAAAATAATCATTAATTCCATTACTATTTTGAAAGAAAAGACATTGTAATCATAGCACAATAGTGTACTCAACTATAAATAATATTTATATTGTCATGACTATTAAAATTAACTCAAACAAAATAAAGAGTGCTCCATAAACAATATTAAGAGAATGAGGTGAAAGATAGTATGGGCATCAAAAAGAACTCAATAAGCATCTTTCATCATGGAAATTTACTAAATGATATCTAAAATGGAAGACTAAAATTGTTTTTTATATGCATGGAGGTAACTCCAGAAGAAACACCATAAGAGGTTTAAACTGTGACCTCAGTAGATTACAAACCAGTAAAAGTGACACTGTAAAGCATTAAGCTTTTATTATAAGTTTTTCAAGAACTATAATTCAAAATGTTATTAAAAGTACATAATTTTTCAGAAAACAAAAGTTTCTTCATGCCCTCATGAAGCAAGTAAGCAGAACTGACTCGTAGAAGAAAATGTAAAATTTCTAAAGGATTAAGGAATGAAATTGTGACCTCATACCGGTATGCAGCCAAGTCTTAGTTCTGTTAAAGTAAACATCCAGGACTCTGAAACACTCAAACTTCTAAGGAATTCACCATATATGGGAGCATCTTTGAAAAATAAATAAATAAAAAGAGTGAAATTATTTTCACATAAAATGGAATCAATAAGAAAGCATGCAAGCATTACATTTCAAGAACAAAATAAAACCTTGTATACTTGGACAAATAAAGTAGAATATAGCTTTAAAAAATCGAAACATATAGGAATGGAAAATAAAAGAATGTATGTATTAAATGTTTCTTAAAGCCTGTGCTAAATTGAAATTTGCCCCCAAAATGAAACCAAATGGTAGTAAATTTTTAATCTTCCCCTTAGGTTTTCCATAAAATTAGAAGGAAATATTTATTAAAAATTTTAAATTCCTCTTACATTGCTTGTTAGTTTTATTATAATCAAGTGAAAGTAAATTGAATAATCTAATTTAGCATTCATACTACAATTCCACTACATAACATCATGTTTGTTACCAAAGCATCCTTTCATGTATATAAATTCCTAACTGCATACAGAGAGAAAGGCATATAAATACTGTTAACCTAATGTTAATACTGGTTACTTTAGGAGTATGGCTTATTTCCTTCTTGGTATTCTAGTTCATAGCTTGAGTTATTTAAAATAAGACTGAATACCTAACATTTTATTTTATGTACTTAGTACAGGGTCTCACTAAGCAACTCAGACTCACAGTGATGCTCCTTTGTCAGCCTCCCCAGCACTGGGACTACAGGCACATGCTACCATACCTCGTTTTAGTGCCCAGTGCAACATGTGGTACCCGGGATCAAATCTGGGTTTTTGCCCTTGCCACGCATGTGCTTAGACTGCCAAGCTGTCTCCTTGGCCATCTAAAATTTTTATTTTAAAAGAGATTAAAGCCTAGAGAAATTCAAGTACCCACTAATGTCACAAGATCACAGTCCAAATTTTCTGATTTACATAGGCTCCCAGAATACCTACAACACATGTCTATCATAGGTTGATGTGAGAAAACCCTGAGGTAAATAAATATCCATCCTTAATTTTACTACCTTTGCCTCCTGTGCTCATTCTCTACCTGTCTGGGGACTCTGATGGTGTGACAAAATACCATATCCATAGAAATCTATCTTAATCAAGACATTTTAATCTTTCTTTCTCCATCATTGTTTTCCTTTGCTCAGAATAGCAAAATAATTTGTTTCCTGGCAAATACCAAAAGCTCCTGTGCAAGGCATAACCCCAGTGACCCTCATCTAATCATTTCAGCACTTCCTAGTATACCTAATGACCAACTTTACCCTGTGGTCCTTTGGGAGACACTATCTATATGCAGACCCTAGTCTAAAGACTCCAGTCTATGTCACAATGCTAAGAGTGAGCTCATGTCCAGAGTGCTAAGACCCTCACGCCTCGATTGTTCCAGCAGTTCTCAAAAGGGTAAGGTTTCTTCTGAGACTCAAGCTAGCAAGTTTGTGGCAGAAAGATGAAGGATCTATGCCAACAGGACGTGGGATCTCGAGCGGGGCCAGGAAGCAGTGCTCAAGGTAAGGATCAGGAATCCCCAAACAGTGCCATAGCCATGCTCAGAGAGAGTGGAGACCTAATCTCCTCCCACAGTGAAAATAGCTAAGTTCGTATCAGAAAAGCCAGCAGGCCAAGCTTCTGCAGGAGAATCGACAGCACAGCATCTTCCCCTCTGGAGCCAGGCAGTGATGCACAAAGTAAGGACCAGAGCTTCTCCACGCAGTGACAATAAGTTCCTGAGCTCCTCTGGCAATAACAACTGAATTCATATGAGAAAAGCCAGTCTGATAAGCTCCTCCAGGAGAGCCAGCAGACCCCCACTGCCAGCACCACACTGATTCAGTTCAGCTGGGTGTTATAATTCAGCTCAGTTGTCAGTCCACTAGAAGAGCAAATTTAAAATCCTGTATGTTCAGCACATAGACAAGCATGGTATTCTAAGGGTGTGAGCAGTCCCTTGTGACCTTTGCTGATTACAACCCTCAGCTATTTCAGGCTCATTCTTCTGCACACCGCCTGCAGCTTTGCCATGTGGGAACTGCACTGCAATTGCACTGCAGCTTCGCCTCCACAGCACTACTATACGTCACCCAACAGGAGAGCACGTTGCTGGGGCTTGGATCCCACATCACATTGTCTGGCCTTCTACGCCTTCCTTTGAAATCTCTATGGAAGCCACCATGACACCAAACATTTGAAACTAATTTGTATTTTTATGCCATCAAGCCTGCCTTGGGAATCTGAAGTGTCTACAGACATCTTCGTATTATTGATGCAAGACTCTTAGCTTCTGCTTATGCTTTTTTCCTTGGTGCTAATCTCTTCCGTATCCTCCTCAGTTGCATCAGTTCAAGGAGTTTTCACTCCTTTCCTGATTAAGCTGGTGAATTTTTAGAAACTTTTCACTCTGCTTTTTTTTTGTTCCTGTTTTAAAATAGTCAATGACATTTGTGCCGAATGCTTTGATATCTTTGTTTATTTGTTTGTATGTTTAAGTAAATGCTTTCCTTTAACGCACTGGTTGTATGTTTCTATTTTTCTTTTTTTATTTACTAGTACTTTTAATAAGAAATAACAATGTAATAGTTTCAAAACACATCAGTAGTCCATTCCCAGTATTTGATATAATGAATATTGTTGTCTTCCTAGTAGTTATACAGAGCACAGGGTATAGATGTTATAATTTTTCTAATCATTGTTGGTACAAAAATTTCTTCTCATTCAACTAAAAAAAGTAGTTGTACATATATTGCCCAATGTTCCATAATCACAGTGGGTTATTGACAAAACAATCAATGCTAGAAGCTGTTGATTTAAGCCTTTTACAGCTCAGCATTGATATCTTCATATCTTTTCTACCAAATAAACGTCTACCATCTCAAAAGTTTTGTCTCCTATAACACTTTCCACAAAATTAAAGGACATGCATAAAATGCAGTCTAATTCGTTCGTTAGAGTAACAAGGATAGTCTCCCCATGATTTCCTCTAGAATCCATCTATAATCTAGAAATCAAAGAGATTTCTTTTTGAAATCTCAACAACTTTACCTTCATTGTCCACATGCTTTCCGATTTCTGATCTTCAGAGCCTTCAAAAGAATCATCCATCATGCTGTGATTACAGTATGGACTTTTTTCTAAACTCCACTTACAGACTCTTCCTACATATTCCAAATGTCTTCCACATCTTTAGATATAGTTACGGTAATGCCTCTCTACTTCACAGTAGCAATGATTGGCATTGGTTGACCTCGCGTCACTGCAAGGAGACACCCAAGGAGGCAACTCACTGTCAAGTGCAAAGATATACTCTGCTCACGGTTTTAAAGATTCTGTATCTAAAATATGAAACCCTACTTTTCTGGCTTCTGCTGAGAGTAGTTTGTGAGACATCTTGTTGAGTGGGAGTATGGTAACACGGAGTCCTCTTTTGAACCAAGATAAGTAAGGATAACTAGGATCCCTTGACTCTCTTTGTAGTACATGCCTCTAAAAGCCTGAGATTCTTCAATAGGACCACCCCATGGTTCTACCAAATCTCATATGCCCAAGTCTTTCACTAGTGTGCCTCTGTTGGAAACTCTGCATATTCGAATCACGACTCCTATATTTTACAGCCCAGTGTTCTGTAGCTTCCACCTTCACTTACTTTCGAAACGTCCTGCTTCCATAACTGACCTCAATCGCTACAGAGCCTTCACCGATACAAATATGGAAATGCACACTGCAAGTCTGATCACTCAGGCCTCACAAGAAAAACAGATGTAATGTAAGATATAAAAAATACGCAAGAATTTATGAAGTAGTTTCAGTGGCAGCCCACAGAGTCAGGTGTGGAGGGATGCAAAAATTCTCCCAGAACTCTGTTTTTTTTTTTTTTTTTTTATCTAGCAAAATACCTCAAACAAATTGCTTTCTGAGACAGTTTCCATTTCTCATGTCAACTTTTGTGTGAATCTAGGCTAATCTGTCTACAAAATATTTGGAAAATATAGTCATTCATGTCCTCAGTACTTGATAAGTAGCCTAGTATTTATCCATTTGATTTTACCCGGTGATATTGGCCTATTTGTTAAGGGCTTCTGGCACATCTGGGATTTGGTAGAACCTTTGGGAGGTCCTACTTGGACCTCTTAGACTTTGGAGGCATACATTCCAAAGGATGTTGAGAGATCTCACTTGTCTTTGTTTATCTCTGCTTCAAAAGTAGAAGCCTCGCTGCCATGGTCTCTCCCAACAAGATGTCATACCATCTACTCTCACCAGAAGCCAAACAAATGCAGTTCCTTATCTTAGATATGAAATACTTGAAACTGTGAGCAGAGTACACCTTTGCTCTTCATAAAATGAGTTGTCTCCTTGGGCATCCCATGGTAGTAATGCAAAGCCAACTAATAAAAAGCATGTTCCTATGAAGTAGAGGCTGTGCTGTGGCTATATCGGAAGATGTGGAAGATCTTTGGAGCTGGCTTATAGGAAAAATTAGTAAACACAATCTAGAAAAAGTCCATAATCTGGTTTGAGCATCATAGACAACTGAGGGCACTGAATTACTCACAAGCCATCCAGCAGTTCCTTTCATATGGAATTTAATGGGAGAGGCACTCTCACAATATTTAAGGATAGGTCTGCTATAAGTTCCTAAGATGTAATCTTTAAAATAAATGTTATTCATGGTTGATTGATATGGCTACATGTAACTAGAGGAATGTATAAATCTGTTTTCATTTGTTGTTGCAAAATATCTGAGACTGGGGAATTAGCATGTGGTTCTGAAGTTCTACCAGCATGACATCAGTATCTTCTTGGTTTCTATTGAGGACACTAAGCTGTGTCAGTCTTTCAGAAAAGTGATATAGAATGCAGTACATTTGAAAGAGCATGATGGAAAGGAGGCTGACCCATCTCACTAGGCCCTGCTGCCCCTCAATGCACTAGTACTGGAGATTACGTTTTCCATTACATGGACAATTCAAGCCATAAATAATCCATAGTAGTGTAGCTTAGTCATTTCATTTTTGAGCAATGTTTTACTGAAAATGTATTTCATTAGTTATTTCACTGATCGCATTTTTCTCGGTTTTCTATTGTAGCTATTTCTTTATTTTTAAATTGCTAGTCAACATTTTTGTACATAACTGGAACACATGTGTGATATTTTCTCTAGGGAATGTCTAAGAAGCTTGATTCTATAGTCATCTGCCATGTGAATGCTCCTTTTATAAGATAATGTCAAAATATTTCCCAAAATGATTACTTACAGAAATTTGCAAGAAGTTTTAATATACATCTTCTCCAACATGTCATAGCATCAGATTAATCAATTTTACAAGTAGGCTGGATATAAAATAGTATCAATTTATAGTTATGACTTACTACATTTTTCAAATACCAAATAAGGTAAAATATCTCTCCACATGTTCTCTGCATGAATGGTATTCATTTTCTATGGAATGAATTACATATTTCCCTGATTTCAGATGAGCCAGTATTTTCTTCCTGTTAAGTGAAAGACTACATATTTTTTATTTAATAACTTGCCAAGGATGAAATTTCAAATATATCATTTCTGTTCTTATATTATCTTTTAGTTTCTTTAAAATTAAGATGTCATGTTACTATCCAACGTTTAGAAAAAAATACTCATAAAGTTAGGCCACATAAACCTCAGTATCACCCAAATTGACCACTCCTCATTATATATCTATCTCTATATTTATATATCATCTATATATCTATATATCTATATATCTATATCTATATCTATATCTATATCTATATATATATAGATAGATAGATAGATAGATATATTTAAACCATCTGTTTACTACAATTTAAAGTCCCTAGATTTTGAGAAGGTTCCTGTTAACTTATAGATGTTGATCTCCTACAGACAAATATAACCTAAACTAGTACACATAGTAGCAATAAAGATTATAATTTATTTTATCATTAGCAAGGCTAGTTTTGTATATAATTATTCAGTTTTATACTAAAATATTTTTATTTAGCTGTGCATTAATTTGTTCAGATTCAATCAGAGGGAACCTATGAGATTCTAAATATACATGTATTTTAATATATTATAATTTTCATATTTAATATATGTGTGTATATTTCTAAATATTTAGAAGGACTTTGTTTTGCAAATGCAGAGGGTAGGTATGCAAGTGCAACTTCTGTAGGATGCCTAAATGGGACAAGGTCACAAGCCGATGCGACTTCAGTGGACAACGGCAGAAGGCTGGAAGTTGATAAAAAGACTGGAACCAAAGATTCATGATCTGTAGTTTATTGTTCACAGGTAGAAGTCAGAAAGGAAGGCCCAGAATGAAAGTAACTGAGGGCTTAAGTGTTCTCTGTAGAAAGCTGAGAGTTCAGAGGTTTACATCCTCCTCTAAAGTCTTTCAATCTGGTTGACGCCCAATAAATTTAATTTCTTTTTTAATAAACAGTGTCATCTGGTATAAAGACCTTTAATTACATCAACAGCATTCCTTTGGAGGATACCTAGATTCGTGTTTGATTACAAAACCAAGAAACACGTTTGCCAGAAATGGTGACTGATCCATTCGATCCTGATACCCTCTCCTGGCAAACTCCCTCATGACGCTATTATCAGGAAGTGCGCTAACACGGGATCCTGGGGCTGGAGTTTAGTCAAGTTGACCTTTCAAAACATTGTCATTCATGTAAGCAGGGATATAAATGCAGACATAGATACGCACGAAGATATATTAACACATGCATGCAAACATTCTTCATAGAAAACAACTATGCAAACGTAGGCTTGGTTTTGGAATAGTTTTTTGATTAATTGTAACACTAACCTGTTTCCCTCATTAATGAAAAGGTAAATCTTTTGAATTATCTTCGTCATATGGCTTATTCTTATAAAAGTCATGATTATATTTGTCTCAGTTAGTTTTCACTTAATTTTAGGACAAAATACCCAGCACCTAGAATTAAGGAAGGAAAGGTTTATTTAGTTTACAGTTGGTATAGATTTCAATCCATACTTTGCTAGCTCTAAGTCAGGAACATGGCAAAGTGCAGCAGTTTCTGGTGGTGGAGAAGAGCAGAAAGTGAGGGGAGTAGCAGCGGCTGTGGCCTCTCTCCTTTCCTTATATTATACTCAAGTTACCTGCCCCATGGTGGGCGTAGCACTCACACTCATACTCCCAGCATTGGATCATGAATTAATCACAAACTCTAGAGGCTTGGCCTGATGACTGCACGAGGCTTGGGGGAACAACTAGGCACAAACTATAACAGTATTATTTCAAACATTATTCTTTGCTGGATTTTGAAACTTCCACAGAGCTATGAAGATGGATAAACTTTATACTAAAAGTATTCACATACCTGGCCCTGGTAGGCATTTTCTTATTTCCTAGAATGAAACTTTAGCAGCAAAAGAAACACCAAAGTTTGAAGATGTAGTTTGTTTTCATGTTTAGTGGGTTTTGTTTGTATTTTGAATTACAGAGGCAATAAATCGCTCCCCATTAATGGCAGCAGTGCATATGGGTGTGATTTCACAGATAATTTTGGCGATTTCTGGTAGAGAGGTGGTTAATTCTTAAAGAAGTAGTCGATTCTGTATTCCTTGGAGAGAGATATGACACACAATCCATTTAGTCACATTGTGTGCCATCTTATATTCTCAGAGTGGGAACAATGGTCTTTGGGGGCAAGAGTTGAGTTTCTATGAGTCTCTCTTTTCTATTATTCATGTTTAAAGATGTAGAATTTAAGACAAAAAAAATTTCCAGTGATTCAGAAGCATCTAGAACTTTACATTAAAGGGTATAGCAATCAGGATTCTTTAGAGAAACACAAACAGTAGACTACATCATGATGCACAAGAGGGCATATTTTATGGGAATTTTCTCACATGATTATAGATACAAACAAGGCTCAATATTTGCCTACAGTGCAATGGAAATTTAGGAAAGTTGGTGACATAAATCAGTATCAATTTGAAATATTGAGAACCAAGGGAACCAATACAAAAACTCAATCTGAGGCCAAAGGGCTAAGACAGAGGAAGGCACTTCTGGCGTATGTTCTTGGGTCCCAAGGTCAGAGAACCCAGAGTTCCAAGGCCTAAGGGCAGAATAATTGATGCTCTATCCCTGAGGGAGACAAAGATAATTCAACTTCACTCTTCTTTATTTCCCTATTGGCCATGAAAACATTGGATGTTGCCCATCTACTTTGGCAAGAATGGCTGTTTTGTTCTTAATTTACCAATTCAAACATTATCTGTTGCCAGAAGGATCCATGACACAAAAGAAACCTACTAAAGCAAAACTTGAGTAATATGTAAAAATGTTATAAATTTAACAAATGGGAATTCTACATGCCTTAATTTATATTTGTTGAGTCCGACAAATCATAGGAGAAAATTTAGCATAATTGTCTCCATATTAACTGTTCATTTGTAAGATAATCTTTTTAAAAATTTATGTATTTGGAGGAATTCTACTACTCAACTCACACTCACAGTGAGCCTCTTGTTTCAGCTTGCTTAGTGCTGGAATTATAAGCATGCACCGCCACTCCCAGTTTTGACAGTCCACTCAACATGAAGTTGGCAAGGCATGTGATAGTGGAGATTGAATCCAGGTCCTTGTGCTCACCTAGGCAGGCACTTAGACAGCCGGGCTATCTCTGTGCCTTTCTAAGATAATATTTTAAGTGGAACTCATATCTGTAATGTCAAATAATTTGACCGGGAAAACTAGAATTTGGGGTTTTCTTTGTTAAAAGAAGAAATTTGCTTTAGTTTTCTTACAGAAGGATGCTTAATATCCTCTGTGTAATCAGGTCAGAGAGCAGAGATTCCATATTTCATCAGAAAAAAATTGTGTGATATTGACTTTTTCATGTACTCAATTAATTAAAAATTAGTAATTCCCTACAAATCCAAAATATAAAGTCCATTACAATCATGTTCTCCTTTTTGGTGTTTATTTTAATTTATTTTATTTTTATTAATAAGTAACTATTATTGCTCTGGAATTCATAAACTCAGCTGAATGTAGTAACTAAGTCAAAACTTGTTGACTACTTTAGATTTTCCTTTTCTAAGATTGTACCAATAATAGAAAATATTAGATTTGCTTTCACATCTTAAAACAATTTTGAGATTTTCAAAGGTGTTACTAAAATGAAATTGTGAAGATGTATATAAAAAGCGATCTTATGAAACATTACTTTTTCTTTAAATTTTTAATTAGTTTTGTATTATTGCACGAGCTATATGGAAAGATTTATAAGCAAAGCACATTGAGATTTCCCAAAATCAAGTTTGCATACTACAAGGGAGGCCTTCGGGATTATCAGTGTTCTGTCACCCATATGTCCTTAGCTTCATGACACATATTGATCAAACTATTATGAAACAGTTGTATAATATAATCCAACAGAAAATTTATTTTTCTGGATTCTAGTATCATTGATTTCTATAAAGAATTACTAGGAATTCAGCCTCATGAAATATATCTGCTCCCCTCTGATGCTACCTGAAGGATTTGCTAAAGCCTATGGATTAAAATTATGTTACAAATTTATGAAAAGAATAGGGATTGGGGAGACAGCTCAGTAGAATAAGCGCTTCCCTGGCAAGCGCAAGGGCTTGAGTCCAATCCCTGGTTCTGCAAAAAAGAAAAAAAAAAAAAGAATTTGGCAAAAACTTATAACATCCCTCAGCAAACATCCAGGCCAGAAGCAATAGGTTGATTGTACCAAATTGTACTTGGTACAGAGCAGGTCTAATTCATGAATGCAGATAGTTGATTCAAACCAATCAGAATAAAACCTGAATGCTTAAGCTATACTGATGACAAAAGTTTTATTGTGTATGTTTATTTGGAATATTGTTGATATATTACATTTTCTGATTTATTTGTGTTAACCATTTCGTTTCAGTAAAATCCTTGAATAATAAACTATCCTTTTTAAGTCTACAAACAAAGAAGTTTTGACATAGTCTGAAACTATCATCGTAATCAGAATTATACATATTTTCATTGCCTCTGAGTTTCCTGATACAGCTTTATAATTCTGCCCAGCACCAACTCTAACTTGTCCATTTCTCAGACAACTATTTTCTATCCACATAAATTGATTCGTATTACCTATAATTTATAAAATTGAAATCAAATTTTATGCTATTCCCTTTTATGATGCTGTATCTTTCATTCAGCATAGTTATTTTGAGATCCCCTCACACCAGAGTATATATATAATTAGGGATTTTTTATTTTTAATTTATTTTCAATTTCTATTTATTTATTTATTTTTGCTGAGCACCATTGTACTTTAGGGATATACCATGTTTTGGTACACAAATGCAAAATAAAGACAAACAGAGAAAGCTCTACAGATGAGTAACTCTGAGAAGACCAATGGTTTCTGGGAAATAAAAGCCTATGGGTCCAAGACTTCATTCCATTTACTGGTATCAGTCAGAGGGGTGGTGAGGTTGCTGCAGAGTTCTAGGGGAAAAGAAATTTTTCAGGCAATGTCACTCTATTAGAAGAAACAGAAATATTTTGTACCAGATGCAAAGACCTCTAATTAGCAGTGCAACAGGTAGTAGATTTAAAACCTTAGACAACCTTCGGATTCTTTCCAGCATTCACTTGAAGGGTCTGGAAGAGCTGTTGAAGGCAGCAACCAAGACATTACTGGGACCCATGCGTCACTGTGTTCCCTAGAACGCCGATGTCACATTTTCCTCTACACAGAGCCTCCGTAATTGGCCAGCTTAGGTTTGCCTGCTCAGCCCTGGCTCCTTCGGCGTTCCCTGCCCACGAGTTTCTGCTCGCATGAGCATGAGCCTCCCTTGCCATCCATCTGGTTCTTCAGTTTGAGAGGCACTGGTTTCCTGCTTCACTTAATTCTCTGACAAATCTAAGGTAACCCTCCAGCTTCTCCCTTTGTTTGGCTTTTTGAGTGTTGTGAGCCTGGACAGGCAGTTTCCAAGCTCTTTACATACAAACTAACAACTATAAACTTCTATTTTTATTTTAATATCATCTGTAGTAATGTCACTCTTCTCATTTTGTTTTTTTTTTCTTTTTTTTTCTTTTTTTTTTTTTTTTTTTTTTTTTTTTTTTTTTTTTTTTTTTTTTTTTTTTTTTTTTTTTTTTTTTTTTTTTTTTTTTTTTTTTGTCTTTTTGAGACAGGGTCTCACTATGGAGTTCAGGCTGGCCGTGAGCTCACTTTTGTAGCCCAGGCTGGTCTCGAGCTTGCACCGATCCTCCTGCCTCATCCTCCCAAGTGCTGGGATTACAGGCGTGCGCCACCACGCCCGGCTTACTCTTCTCATTTTGATGCTGATGATTTTTATACTATCACTTCCAAATCAGTTTAACAAATTTCTAAATTTTGTTAATCATATTAATATGCTTTTAAAAACTGCCTTTTATTTTGCTAATTTCTATATTTTTCATTTCTCTGATTTCCACTCTGATCTCTGTTATTTATATGTATCTGCTTCCATTAGGCTTATTCATTTATTTGTTTGTTTATTTATTTTATTGTTTGGTACAGGGCCTCACTATGCAGGTCCTGTTGTCAGCCTCCCTTGCGCTGGGATTACAGGTGCGTGCCACCATGCCTGGTCTCTGTGGCTGGCTCAGCAGACCCGGGGCCAGGGCTGGCACAGCCTGGGATGTTGGGGCTCAAACTCCAGTCCCAGTGCTTGCCTAAGGGGATGCTTAGTCTGCTGAGCTATCTCACCAGACATATATTAGGTTTAATTTGTTATTTTTCCTCCTTTTTAAGGTGAGTATTACCTGCATCTAAAGAACACTACTTAGCCGAGTATCAGTTCTACATCTGTGCAATTCTGGGTCAATGCCTCTATCTCCATGGGAACACTCTCAAGGTTTAAACCAGTTTTAAAGCTGTAAGTGAATAGCAAAGTCATTCCTATGTGAAGCCAATGCATTCTCAGCTTGGAGTATAGACACTCTGTTCCTGTAACTGGATTTCAAACCTTAGACAAATTTCTTCCCAGTTGAAATAAAAGTGAAAGAAATGTTAAATATTGAATACCATGTATTATTTCTTTGGTTTTATAAAGTGGTCAATAATATATATATATATATATATATATATATATATACACACACTTATATATTATATATACACATATATTTCTGTTGACCTTTTAAAGGTTCTTAACTAAATATTCATTTATTCATTTTTACTTTCTAGGATTTCTGGTTTATTTTCTTGGTATAAGTAACTAATCTTGACATCTAGAATCTATTTTCTAAATAGTCTTACTTTTATATAACCAAAAAGCAGAAATATTTATGAAATTTTATTAAACCAAAATGTACAAAACCATATTAGTAATACATTAAAACTCAAACCTAGGTTTATCAGAGAAGTTATTAAATACTGTGACTATTAAACTCAACTTTTCATAAAGAACTTTGTGAAAAACAGCGAAGATCGCCAGGGAAATGTTTTCTTCCAAGTATAGGTATATTTATTTTTTTTATTCTACCCAGATAATTTTGTTTCATCAGAAAGAATATTAGGTTCTAAAAGCATTAGGATCTTTGTAGTTTATTATTTTTTTTTATTCTTCTACCCACTCATTCTTTCTTGTTACACCAGGGACTCCATAAATGTAGATTCTGGTACCCAGTTTTAATGATAGCACCCAACAAAGTTTTCCTTAACAATATTAGAAATCCTATTGACATGTTACTTCTGATATCAAATAGTACAGATTTTTCCTTTGTGCTTGACTCTGCACTGACCTTAAAACTTCCTTTGAATAAATATAATATGTTGAGACTCTCAAGAATAGGTTTAGCAGGATGCCGTGAAATTTAATTACATCATTGGGTGGTTTTCGTTTGTTTGTTTGTTGTTTTGTTTTGTTTGAAATCTATCCTGCTACTGCCTTGGAGCCCTGAGCATGGGGCAGTGCCACGAGGAGAAAAACCAATGCGTGGCTCCTGAGCGGCCCGCCGAGCGCCAGCGCCCACTGCAAACCACAAGAGCTGTGCCTGACCTTTCAGAACCTGGCAGATGACGTGAAGCAGAGCCGCCCGGCTGAGATCAGCTGCGCCATGAAATGGAAAGACATTGCTGGTTACTTTCACATATTTGAATGTCTTGCACATATTAATCAAGAATGGAAGACTAAACTATAGGCTTGCAAAATGGATGATTTTTAAATATTTTGTCATAATAGGAAGCAAAAATTGGAATTCTTGAAATTTTGCCTCCTCCCAAAAATAAACAAAATATAAGATCTCTCCCTATGGATTTGAGAGAGAAGACATAGGATTTTACAGGTTAAAGTTAAATTGGAAGTATTATCTATGCAATCAGACCTAAAGAACATAAGCCAAAGAAAGTTCAATGGAAAATTCATTTAAATAAAATGCGAACTTTTAGCTGCAGTGAAAGCAGTTTTGTTAAATAGGAAATGACATAAAATAACTGTAGATATTCATTAATAAAATATGTTTGTAGTATTTGATGTCTTTTGCTTTATAATTAGCAAACTTACCATCAAGAATAATTAAGTTGTATGTCAAAATTCAAAGTTACTCTCTCTCTCTGTCTCTGTCTCTGTCTGTCTCTATCTCTGTCTCTGCATTCATCAGAAGGGTCAGAGATACAGCTCAGCACCACAGCACCTGCCTGTCAACCACAAAGTCCTGAATTTGATTCCTAGTACCAAAAATGTAAATATATAAGTAAAAGAAAGAAAACATAATACCCCATAAAACAAAAAGCAATAACTACATAAAATTGAATTAATTCTAATAAAATATACATGACAGTATAAAATAAAAATGATTCTGAAAATTTCTTGGTGGTACTGTAAGAGCTTAAAAGTTCCAATATTAATAACAAATGCCTAGAAAGGGGAGCTGCAATTGCCTTCATCTCACCCTTGTTAGATTTTCTGTATACATCTCATTTGCCAGCCCCAGAGATGTCATTTTTGACGTCAACTAGCTACCTATGGGCATGAAACACCTAGTTGTGCAATCTTTAGGTTCATAATTCTGATGAGAATGTAAGTGAAGGTTACCAAAGCAGCAAAGTTTCATTAAGCTAGAAAGGACACTCAGCTAAACGAAGATCCCCAGTGAACACCAGACAGAGGTTCAGGCTCCAGAGAGATGCTGGGAAAAGCAGGCCTCATGCTTTAAAATAATTTATAGTTTATGCATACATTGAATGGAATGAGCTGAATTCATAAAAATAATGAGGTAGAATTATACTTACATGAAAACATCTCTAAGATTTTAAATGTCAAGAGGCAAAAAAAAAAAAAAAAAGCAGAAAGCAAATATTTACTTGGAGCATAATGTTGGAGAAATCATAAAGAACAGACTCTATGTAAATAGGTATCCTCGAATTTGTGCGTTGATTAGGGCTCTCTACAGGAACAGAATGTAGGTATATAACTGCGTAGTTGGGCTTCCTGGACCACAGGTGGGATCCACAACGACTGCCTGGATGGAGCGCAGCATGAGAATCCTGTAGCTCCTCAGGGCTGGAAGCTGTAGAACAAGGGTCATGGGGGATGCAGCACAGGTCTGAGATCGAAGACCCAGAAGCCCCTGCAGGGTAGCTAGTGGGAGGCACATGCAAAACCTGAAAAAACTGGAATGTGATGTCCACAGGTGATAAAGTAGTAAACGATGCCCCGGCTCTCACAGAATGGAGCTAGTCAGACATGGGCCAACTTCCGCCTTCTTTACTCCTCTTTCATCTGGGCGGCAAGTGTCTGGATGGAGCCACCCACAAGCAGTGCACACCTGTGCCCTCATTGTGTTTATCCACACGCTGAGCATCTCGGGAACTACCCCCAGAAACACCCACACATACTTTACTCAATTGCCAGGGTCCCTTATTCAGTCAAAGTAATGATCAGAATTACTACCACAAACTAGTCTTCATCAGCTTGACAAGTAAACCATGTTTAATCTTCAAATTTTGACAATAGTATGTTTGCAATTCCACCTACTAGGGTCCAATTATTGTGCACGCAACTGGAAACACACTGATTCCCTCTCAAGAATAGGAGGCAAAGCTTTTCCTAGAGCAATGCTTATTCTTCCCCTAAAGTTCCATAATTTAGCAATACTTAAGTATTCATATTGTCCATCAGTTTTACGTTACATGAAGTTGCAACACAAAGACCAAAAAAGAAGAGATGTGCTTGGATATGTACATATATGCACAAGCATTTTCTTAAGGAGACAAGAAACAGTCGGGTGTGGTGGTATACACTTATAATGGCCGCACTGGGGGACTGAGAAGGCTTAGGGAGAGTTCCAGGCCAGCTGGGCTACAAAGTGAGTGTAAGGCCAGCCTGAACTGTGCAGCCAGACCCTGCCATAAAAAGACAAAAGACATGAAAGGAATATTAATAAGGGCTGGAGTAATAGTTTGGCAGTCTAAGTACTTGCCTGGCAAGTGCAAGGACCTGAGTTTGATCCCTGGTACTACACAATTGTAGTGGCACATAGCTGTAATACCAGTGCTGGGGAGACAGAATGATCCCTGTGAGTCCGAGCTACGTGATGAGACCCTGTATCAAATAAATACATTCAAATTATAAAAAACATGTTCATGAAAATTATGATCATCATTTCTGTAACTGACCATGCAATTGTAGCTGGCTTTCCTAGCTAATTTCTTTTTCCACTTTGTATTTTCTTGGCCTTTAGCAAGCACTTCCTTAGGTCCTAGCTCTGTAGCTGGCAGCGATTCACGCCTTCATTCCTGAAGGTTCTGGAACATGTGTCATCTTGCTTGGATTAGGCTGTTGTAACTTCCTACTAAGAGTAAGAGCAGAACATGGTAATACTAGAAGACACCCTAAGCAGTGACAGTGAGCCTTTTAGAGCTTTCGATGGCACAAACGACCTGGTGCAGCACACACCCCACAGTTTCGCCACCATTGTCCTAAGCATCATCTGCACTCCAAGAATACTCTTCTTTATCTCCATTGTAAGATAGTACTCCATGTTTCCCCTTTATAGTATGGACCAAGCTTTCTTGCAAACACTGTAACTAGATTTATACTGATCAGATATATACAAGATACCAATTTTAAGCAGAAAAACAAAATAACACAAGATAGAGTGTAATCCTCTTGGGGCACAATCTGTAAGAACGCAGTTCCAGGAATGTACTTAAACTTTTTCAGAGTAACATAAAGCAGAATTAAAGGCATAGGTGGAGATGAGTCAGGATCACACATCCTTCTGGAGCTCCAAGTAGTGTTTCAACATATTAAACTTTTATTGAGTTTTAAACAATAAAAGTTATGTGTTAGGAAATTGAGGCCACTTTTTTTTCTTTGACATATTTTTAAGATTCTGTTTTAAATTGAGAAATGATGCTTCAGAATTTAAAAGTCACCTCAAAATGTTGCAGCCTTGACTATCATTTTTCTTAGGAAAATAATATTGTTTTAGTTAAACTTGCCTTAGAATATACGATTTGTTCAGGTTGTCTTCATCTGACATGGTGTCTCCTCAGAAAAGTTGGGGAGACCTTTAAGATCATTTTCTTCTACCTTTGTAAAGCATTTTATAATAGAATAGCATGAACAGAGCAATCATTAAACATGATCACTAATGTAGGCTTTTAAGATATAAATGCATTTTCTAGGAAGTGAATGTCAGGGAAATACATTGTGTGTGTGTGTGTGTGTGTGTGTGTGTGTAGTAGGAATCAAACTCAGGACCTTGAGCTTGCCAGGCAGGCACTGCACTAATGACATAAATCTCCAGCCCCAACATCTAAGCAGAATGGTTGCACAGGTACAAAATCCGTGTTATGAAGATTCATTACTTATTCAAGGATCAATGTACTCAACACAATTAGTACTCCGTAAATATTCAATTAGTACTCATTATAATCACAGGATTGATTTCCCAAATGGTGCTTTCAAAAGGGATGGCCCAGTGGAAGGTAGGTTACTGGGGCGTGATAGAAATGAATGTATTCTGAGTCTGGCTGCCTCCTTTCCTCTCTGCTTTCTGTCTGTCAGTGGTTGAGCCCCTTGTTATTTCATGATTTTCTGCTAAGCCCCTTGGCCTTGGAGCCAGCCAAGCATTGAGTGAAATCAGAAGCCGGAACAAACTTCCCTTTAAGTTGTGGGTGTTGGATAGTGGTCCCAGTGATTAGAAAATGACTAAGACACTTTTATTAAATGGCCACTATGTACTTTGGAAATATGGACATGATTAAATCAAATTATGATCCAACAGTGCAGGTTTTTCTAGAGAGTTACACAAGGAAATTACATATAAAAGGGAACCTAGATCTCAAGCTAGATTATCTCCAAAGACCTTTTGAGCAATTCAGCAGCTGTAGGGAATGTTAATGACTGATAAGACCCAGTAATGTGAAGAAATCAAAATTCTGGGTGTTTCTGTGAGATTGAAAAGCAACCAGATGTTGAATACTGAGAGAGTTGGAAGGCATCAAACAAAAATTAATTTCTCTTTTTTATGGTCCAAATAATTGAATAGCATTCACAAGCTAGGCACCATATCAAACAGTGAGAAAAATAATAACAGCAAAATGAATTGGACAGAGTGATTTCTGGCCTTCGAATGCATTGAAAGACCAACTACTAGACTTCTGACCATTAATCTTCATACAATGATCATTTGGCTACCAAACAAATTCTTTAGAGTTATTGGTTTCCTGCAAAGGAATTTTCTTTCTTTTTATTTTTTGCCTTTTTGAGACAGGGTCTCGCTATGCAGTTCAGGCCGGCCTTGAGCTCATTTTTGTAGCCCAGGCCGGTCTCGAACTCGCACCGATCCTCCTGCCTCAGCCTCTCCAGTGCTGGGATTACAGGCGTGAGCCACCACGCCCAGCTCTGCACAGGAATTTTCAAAGAATTTATCACAGCTTTTATTGATTAGCATACTCTTCAGTGAACCTTCCTCTTGAGGATCAGCTGCTAACTCTCTGAATTCACGAATATTGCCTTTCATATTCCCCTTGGCATGTTTTTAGTGGTTGAGTATCTTGTACCTTAAGATGTATTCATCAGTGACATTTCCAAGCCTTCCTATATGTATTCTGTGGAACATTTAGATTGCATGCTGAAACATGCAGCTTTATACCTCAAAATCTCTCTAATCATGTCCTGTAATTATGAACTAGAAAGAAGAAAAAAGGGAGAGTAAGAGTGAGTGATCTTGGTGGTACTGCAGAGCGAAAGACAGAGAAAATTTTTAAGTAACATATGCCTAACATGTGGGGAGAAAAATGGAGTTGTAAATGAAACAAGGGCAGAAAAAAAGAAATATGTCTGAAATACGTTCTTATCTGGAATTAGGTACACTGCAAAAAAAAATCTTTTAAGATTAAAGGTGAAATGAAACTTTGGACAGAGTAATACTGGATTCGTGGTCTGGGAATTTTACCTCAAAAAAATTGAAACACAATCTTGAAAGAAAAGCTGAGCATCAAACGCTCACAGCGTGGAGCATGCTACACAGGTTTGTGAGCCTAAAGGAAACAAGAGACTGTAACGCAAGACAGTAAGCAAAGCAAATTCGTTTGGTCTGGAGTTCAGATTCAGAAAGCCAAGAGAATGCCTACTAATAGAAAATGACTAAGATGGCCATTTTCTATGGCTATGTATTATTTCGTAATGTAGGACAATTCATGTAATTAACATTTAAGAGTCCCTAAAAATAATATCAGCGAAACATTTGACATGAAAAAGTAACAGTTGAATGAGTAATATTTCATTTCGAGAAAAGTAAAAATTCCAAAAAAGAGTACTAATCACAGTGCAGATAGAAGCGGCAAACCTATTAGTTATACTGCAGTGACAGGTTAGGTTAAAATTAAAGTAAAGTAATCCCATCTCTTGAGAAGCTGAGGCAGGAGGATCACTGTGAGTTTGAGGCCAAGCTGAAATGCATAGTAAGCTCAAGGACAGCCTGAAATACAGAGCACAACTCTGTCTCAAAACAAGTGAACAAACCAATATATACATATATACCTAACGATACCGAATAGAGTTTGGGCCAGTAATTGACAGTGAATTTCTGTGCATTTAGTGACGTTCGTACCATTCCACGATCACTCACACTAGTTGTTGACAAGAATAGTAGTTAGTCATTAAATTATCATCACCCGGGTTTTCCAGATAGCTCAGTGGATTAAAGTGCCTGTTTAGGCAGAAAACGGACTGGGGTTCAATCCCAGAGGCAGTGCCATCCCTGCCCGCAGGGTGTGCGCTGAGTCAGTGATTGAGACAGGGCATGGTATTGCCCACCTGTAATATGAGTGAAAACAGGAGAACCACTGAGTCCAATCCGTAGTGAGATGCTGTAGACCCTGTACTAAATACATAAAAATAAAAATAAAAATACTATCATCACTTTCCTTAAAGATCTAGTGATCATAAATTTAAGTACAAAGTTCTACACTTTTGTTGTGTTACATTGGTCCAAATATCTATACTTGCGTTGGCATCTTGATTAATGTAACTCTGAAGTGAATACTCTAATAGGAAACAATGACTTTTCCCACTCTGTGCCTCATATTTCCACATAAAATTAGAACCAGCTTGCCAAGTTCTCCAGAAATGCCAAATGAGATTTTGATTAAACTAAATTTTATTCAGTCCACCCATCGGTTCCCGGCAGGGTCACTGTAGCAATGCTATTCAGGATTATGAGGAAAAAAAATGGCATGCTTCATAACAGAAGAAGACCGTCTTTTTTTTTTTTTTTTTTTTGATACTCTTTGTAGTAAGCAGTGCAAAAGGCTTGAGCTTCTTTAGTTTTATTCTTAAGGATTTTATTCTCCCTGATGTTATTTCTCTAATTCACACATACTTTATTCCCATTTGTTACTCAGTTTTCCAGGTGAGAATTTAGAAAGTTGAATAGAAGACATAAAAATGTTATGTCAGGAGAGCTGGCTAAATACCTCAGCGGATTAAAGCCCCTGCAAACAGGCACAAAGGTCAGGAGTTTGATTCCCAGGCCTGCCATGCCAGCCCCACCCCTGGGGCATGGTGTGATGGCAATTGAGACTGGGCCTGGTGGTGCTGTTGGCAGGATGAAAACAGACGAATTATTGTGAGTCCAATCTACATAGTGAGACCGTGTAGATCCTGCCCAAAGTCATAAAAGTAAAACTAAAAATTTTAAAAATGCATGAAATTGACAAAGTACTTAACTTTTGCGTCAGGGGAGAAGCAAACTAAAATAAGAGTGTGAGCCTCAAAACAACTGAAGCGATTACTGGCTGGAAGGTATAAAATGGTAGATTCAAAAGGCTACACAGTAAGATTGTCTTGCTGCAATGTTGTATATGGTTACATTTCTAAATTTTTGTGCAAAGATGTGAATTGTTTTTCTCACATTCTATCTATAGAGATTTTTTTTAATTTTAATTTTTTTTTCTTGTTTTAGAACCTGTGTTTATTTATTTTTATGGCCGGCTCAGCCTGCCCTGAAGGCAGGGCTGGCGCCGCATGTGGTGCCAGGAATTGAACTGTGGTCCCTGCAGCCACCTAAGCTTTCCTAAGCAGGTGCTTTAGACCACTGAGCCATCCTTCCAGGCCCTATAGAGATTTAAAGTTTAGAATATCAATGATTGTTGGAAAATATCTGTACCATGTCACGTCCAAGGCATTTGATATTCAGACAGAGAGTGATGTTAAGCTCAACTGCCTATGTTATAGGGTGATAATATCCTTAAGCTTCTTTTCTGGATGGTTTACAACTCAAGTTTGTAAAGCAAAAATAAGAGAAAACGAAGGGCTACAAGAATAGCCAATATTTTGGCCCTATCCATTCAAGGTCAGTGATGACTCAGGCCATAAGAAAACCTGTGCTGTAACATGCTGTATCTCAGTGGTGTCCCAAATTTTCTGTTCAAGGAGGTTATGAGGCCGCAGAGGAAAGTGACCAACAATGCATAGTGTGCCTAAGGAGAGTCACCCTGAAAGAAAACATTCTCTCAGGCTTTCACAGAGAACAAATTGGTCGAGCAATGGCAGTGACTCTTCCAGATGGCTGACACTGACAAAAGATCTACAAACTGTACATGTTTTCAGGGTAAATCCTGAGGGGATTTAGCTGACTTTGTCAGAAATAAAAGTTATATATTTGTTATATATGTCTAGCTTTATCTTGGTCTTAACCATCCAGCAAAAAAGGCTAACCATGAGGTGTAAAAAGGAAAGTATATTAATATGTTGAGCTGCAAAAGGCTCAAGTCAACAGCTTCCGACATTGCCAGGTCTGCTGATAACCCACGACTATTGGACTGTATTGAGTTATTTTCTGGAATTCATGCACCTACAATATTTGAATGACAATGGGACACCCATCTCTGACAAAATAAAACAAAAAAAATGAGGATCTAAATAAGGACTATTTTGTGTGTGTGTGTATATATATATATATGGGTAGATAAACATCTCTTAGCTCAATGAGAAGAAATATTTGTTCTAATAGTGTTTAGACAAGATATCATGTCTGCATCTTGTACTCTGAATAACTACTACAAAGACAGACAACAATATGTAATGTAGGGGCTTCAGGGTTAGCTCAGTGGTTTAAGAGTCTGTGTGCGCAGTCCAGTCAGGCACAGGAGACATCGATTCAGTCCTCTAACCCACACTTAGGGCAGCCTGAGCCAACTGAAAAAAAAAAAAAATCCTTCTCAATTTTTTTTAGGTCTGAGGGGCTGGTGACATAGCTCAGTAGAATAAGTGCTTGCCTGGCAAAGACCTGAGTAAAATCCCTGGTTCTGCAAGTAAAATAAAACTTTATAGGGCCAGCCAAATAGCTCAGCAGATTACAACACCTACAAACAGAAGCAGGGGCTGGGGGTTGGATCCCCAGGCCTGTCATGCTGGTCCTGCCCCCGGGGCTCATTGAGACTGGGCGTGGTGACTCCCACCTGTAATCCCAGCTCTTGAGAGGCTGTGAACAGGCTGATCATGAGGAGTCCAGTCTAATAGTGAGACCCTGAACAACCTGTAAACCCTTCCCTAACATAAGCAACAACAAAAAACTAATATTGACTATTGTAAATGTCCTGCTAACCTATTTTGAAACTGTCTCATCACAATTTTTTTTCTCATCGCAATAAAATAATTTTAAAAATAAATAAAATATAAAAATCAAAACACACATGGGGAAAAAAAAAAAAAAAAAACAAGGATCCACAAACCCAAACAGCCATTGTACATGGCTAGTAAGACTAGTAGGAAAGTAAGGGAATAACACAGCTCTGGAATATCAGCAATCCTGAAAGACAAAGGCGTTGTTCATTTCATTTGCAGCATTAAGTTTCTCCTCCACTATTGATGGTTTATGTCTTCAGTTGGTTCTTAGGCATATGGTTGTTCACTGTACTATTCTTTAAAATTTTTAAGCTCCTTGGAGGCTATGTGTCCTTTTTTATATTTATTTATTTATTTTTGTTTTATTGAGACAGGGTCTCACTATGCAGTTCAGGCTGGCCTTGAGCTCACTTTTGTAGCCCAGACTGATCTCAAACTCGCACCTATCCTCCTGTCTGGGTCTCCCAAGTGCTGGGATTACAGGCATGTGCCACCACACCCAGCTATGTTCTTTTTTATTTAACGCATATTTTAATAATTATAAAGAGAAGTAAACAGAATTTATTATGACGTTGATATAATATTATATATTTATAACTTTTTTGCCACAAAACTGTTGCAAGTTGTTGATTAGTTTTGAGTGTTGATTCTATGTTCCTAGTATTACTTTAATTATCTCTTTATAACTTACACCACTTTATTGGGTAAAATGTATAAAATCCTTGTATTAATAAAGAGATGAGGGGCTGGGGAGATAGCTCAATAGAATAGGCACTTGCCTGACTAGTACAAGGGCCTGAGTTCAATCCCTGGTTACACAAAAAACAAACACAAAACAAATATAGCTGGACATGGTTGCACACGCCTGTAATCCCAGCACTTGAGAGGCTGAAGCAGGGGGATCACTGTGAGTACGAGACCAGCCTAGGCTACAAAAGTGAGCTCAAGGCCAACCTGAACTGCATAGTGAGACCCTGTCTCAAAAAGAGAAAGAAAGAAAGAAAGAAAGAAAGAGAGAGAGAGAGCGAGAGAGAGAGAGAGAGAGAGAGAGAGAGAGAGGAAGGGAGGGAGGGAGGAAGGAAGAAAGGAAGGAAGGAGAGAGATAAGCAAAGAGAATGGAAATGATTTATTCAAAGCCCCTCAGCAAGTCTGTTGTACTTAATTACTGACTTTATGTCTAAAATATTAAACATAGGAGTGGCTGCCCTTTAAAAAATAAATGCACCAAATGCAAGATTTTGGAATTTATTTATTCTTTGTTGTTTCATGGATCCTACATCTGGATAATCTGAGCATCTGTCATGAAAAATTATCCATAATTTTATCAATCACAGTTTGGCAGCTACCCAAGATAACATTATGTAAATAGCAAACATTTAGCAATCAAACTACTAAGGAAAATGTTAGAACCTAAAATAGAATTAAGAAGTTATACTTTAAGTTTCACTATAAAACCCTGGATCATTAAAAACTAAAATCATATTTTGATCTTTCAGTGAAGCATTTAAAAGAATGTACTAAATGATATTGTTGAAAACACTACAGAATGTTATCTGTTTTATCATTCATAGGCTTTCATAAATCAGACTTTTATTTTATTTTATTTTATTTTTTCTGATACTAGGGATTGAACTCAGGACTTTGCTTTCCCAGCAGTTGCTCATGCCAGTGAGCTATTTCCCTGGCCCTAGGCTTTTATTTTTTCCTAAGCATTTTATCTTTCTTTTCCTCACCCATCATCTGACAGGTTTTATTCGGTATCCTTTGGACAAAAATCCCGGTGCTGTTAGTCGATGTTGTCTTCTGTCAGGGCCAGCGGATCCTGCAAATCTCCATGGAGTCGTTTCCTCACTCAGGTACAAGGGCACAGCGCACCTGTGATCTAATTGATGCTGAGTGTTTACATGTTGGTAAGTCTTCTGAGTTTGCTTGGGCCTCCTCCAAGTCCCCTGGCCACCCTGTTCTCATGGTCCAGGACTCAGCTACATCCTGGGCAATTGGTCCTCACTCTCTGGTGTAGGAAGAGAATACTCCAAGTAAAATACGAATTCATCTCCACAGACTAGGGATGTATTCAGAGGTAAAACACTTGTCATGCCTGTGAACGCCTCTGGGTTCAATCCCTTGTACTACCATAAGAAGAAGCAAAAATCTACCTCCAAGGGGAATTCACTTTAAAATAGGAATTCTGAACTTTAGTGCATCCAAGTATTGTTATGTCTGGTTCATTTCATTTTTTCATGTCAAACTATCCCCAAGTTATAGTGTTTGCTTTATGAAGTTCTGTGTAAAATACAAAATATCTTTAAGTGAAGACGCTAAAGAAAACACTGACTCAAACTGTGACCTAGAGACCTTCCGGAATGCACAAACCGTGGGAGAGCCAAACTAGTTATTTTACTTACCTTAACAAGCTGTAGAAGGTCCTCATGATGATCTGACCTTAGCAGTTATAACGTTCTGAAAAGAGCTGAAATTTTTCAGTTACTCTGTATGCAATTTAGTCCCAGACTTTCAAAAATAATCAACTGTTTCTCCAGCAGCAAATATCTGTGATGCTCCAATAGTGAGGCTAGCTAGTGTCTGAGCACCAGGGCCACACAAAACACCATCTAGCAAAACACTGGGCAGATCTGAGATAAATGAGTGAGAAAAGAAGAAAGACAGAACGGCTACCTTTTAGACTACATTTGTTATGGATTTTCTTTGTGTGAGTATGTGTGCATGTGTGTGTGTCTGTGTGTAGGAGTGTGTGTGCATTCACACCTGTGTATTTATATACTGCTTCACACATACATAAATGATCTACAGTTGTACCACCTGTCTGATTTCTAGTTCTTGGAATTTTAAGTCGAATGTTAAGTTTAATTCCAATATGGATGATGTATCCTTACTTTGGCTTCTGAGTGTTAGCAGTTTCAGATTTCATAAGGCCAGTGTTAGAGTTTTGTCTTACGTTGGTGAGAGAAAACAGCTGGCACCCAAAGTTAAGGAGGGAAGAAGGTTCACTGTAGCTCACGGTCAGTAGAGGTCTCAATTCCAAGTTTCCTGGCTCCGACGCAGCCTGCGTAGCCACGAGACATCCCAGGGGAGATGCAGTACCCAGTAAAGCAGGCATGAGACAGTGAAGCGGGCGCCTCAGCCTGCCTCTCTTTCATCCTTTCCAGGATACTGGTCTTGCCAGTGAAGCCACCCACGCCCAGGACTTCCCATTATTCACATCAAGAAATATTCTAAACCCATGAGTGGGCTTTAGTAGTAGGCACCTCTGATCCCAGCATCACACACCCTAGATCCAGCCACCCCTGAAAGCCTCACTTAGCAGTCCATGAGGCTTAAGGGGACAAAGAATTACAACCAGTAACACCCTACTTTTATGATTGACCTTTAAGATATACAATGTAACCAAAGAAAGTATCTTTGACTTTATTGATTAATTTCATTAATCAATAGTTGTGATAGGGCTGATAGTTGTGAAGATTAAACTGTGGGACTACGTTTGATTTACTGATTTGTCACTTCTTATGTGCTAAACATTTAGAGCAAACTTACATTTAAAAGTAATAATCCACAGATAAAATGAAACACAGAGTCTAGCAGTGCACTGAATTTAGCTTAGACTCACATCTTGATTGCAAAGCTGGGATTTATATTTGTGTACGTTGTTCAGTTTTTCACAGAAACTGTCTTTTTCTATATTTTAATATATATTTAGCATCTTTCTTTTTTTTCATGAGCAAAACATATTTATTGAGGGAAAGACAGCTCCTGCCAGAGCAAGAGGGACAGGAGTGGGTCCCCAGTGAATGGTCCCCAGGAAGCTTTCTCTTCCAGGGACCACAAAACCATGCGGTGGGGCGGGTCTAATGTGGAAACCATGGAAACTCGCTTAGGTGGGCATTAGGTGGGATAAAACTATGGTCAACCAATGAGGTTACAAGCACCATTGCTCGGGTAAAATTAAATCCAATACCAAATGAGGAAGGGAGTCACATAGCAAGCATTATGAGTATGCTACAGGATCTTTTCCTATTGGGGTCGAATTACTGACTCATTTAAGCTCTTTGAAGGTAATTGATACCTATTTAGAATATCAGATACAACTCTATTTACAAAAATATCGAAGAATGAACTGGATCTAAAGGACAGCAAAATTCAAATTCATTTTCTTCCTACTTAGACTACGGTGAAAGGGAAGCACAAATCAAGCAAGAGTAATTTGCAAAAATCTGAGTTTTTTCTGTTATGAATGGCATTTTCTCAGGCTTCAACAAGAAGACAGTTTAAGCAACATTATAAATCCTGTTCTTAATAAAGTAGAATCTCCTACCTTCTTCCTTCTAGCAAGGAGGAGTTTGGGTCAAAGTAGAATGAGTGACAGTACTGGTCAGGGTCTGCCCTTTGATTGTCAAATAGCTAATTCTGTCTCTGAGTCCTCAAGCCCCAAAAGACACTGAAGATAGCATAGAATCGCTTGGTCTTAATGATTTCTTGTCTGTAGCATGAAGCAGTCGCTAATAGAGGATTACAGAAATGTTCAACTGTACTAGAAGATTCATCCATTTTTCCTTGCAGTTCTGTTAGTTTTGGGCTCAGATATTATGACATTTGTGGGGTCGCGCATGCATGTTAGTGATTTTCGAGCCTTCTTGGAGAACTGAGCCCTTTGTCATTCAGTAATTCTCTGCTTTATCCACGATGATTTTCCAAGCTTTCCATGGCTGACTTCCTCATAAATCAATACATGTATTCCAGTTCACTGTTCAGTAGAACTAGCATGATGACCACTGTTACCATCCTCTGCTTTTCTGGTAATAACTGAGTATGGTGATGCTTCTATTTGCCCTCTTTCAAGCGTAACAATATTAGTACTTGAACTATGTTCAATGCTTGTCCTATGTTTTCCAAATGAATCTATGACTAATTGAAATTTTCTTTGAATTGCTGCTTGTCAATAGGGAGCAGGGACCTTGTGATATAGTTTATTCTAACTCATTCCAACCCTCATACTACGCTGTAATTCATATACTTTGTCCACATGCTATAGTTACACAATGCATTTCAGTGTAATTATTTTTAAAAACATTTGTGAATCAGAAATAAGAATTTTATTTTACCTTCATCTGCCCCTTCTCTGATGCTTCCTCTCTTGTGAAAGTCTTAGTTCCTAATTTATATAATTTTCTTTCACTCAGGACTTATTTCAACATTTCTTCTAAAGAAGGAGTATTACAACAAATTTCATTAGTTTTTTTTTTTTTTTAATGAGAAGCTTTCCATTTCTCTTCACTTTCAAAAAATCTAGGTTGAAACTTTCTTCTTTCACTCCTTTCTATATTTTATTCCATTCTCTTCTGCTTTCATGGCTTCTGTCAAAAAGTTTGATATAATTTTTATCCTTATTCTTCTATGAATAAGTTATTTGAAATGTGGATTCTTTGAAGAGTTATTTCTCATTTTTGTCTTGTTTTCTTTCATTAATTTTAGAAAATTATCAGGCATTATTATTTTAAATATTTCTCCCATTTCTTTTGGTCTGTTCATGACATTCGTTTTCAGTATATATTGTGTCTTGGTGACAGTACCATGTTTCTTGGACATCTTGAATATCTTTCCATTCTTTTCTCTCATGGCATTACAGTTTTTGAAGTTTATATTGGCAGTTTCAAACTCCTTTCCTTGACTAAGTCCAATCAATTGAGCAATTCATCAAAGGCTTTCTTTATATCTGCTAATGTTCTTCAACTTGGCCTTCCTTTGTGATTCAGTATTAAGGATTTCACCTGTCTTTTTAATGTTACCTCCCACATATTCCACTTCTTACATTAGTGACCTTAGCATATTAATCATAGTTTGTTTTCAGTTCCCAATTTGGTAATTTTAACCTATCTGTCATATTCGAATCTGATAAGGTGGTTTCCATAGTGGAATGTTTAGGCCGTTTACCTTACACATATTTGAATTTGATTCTGATGCTTCATTTATTACTTATGGTTTTCTTTTTCTTGTATTTTATAATGCTCAAATACTAAATTATTTATCAAAAATCAGTTTGATTAAATGGAATGACAACAAACAGAAATGGTTGTATCACCCCCAATAGAGAAACTTTGAACACCAAAGAAAATGAAGATTTTGGGAGCGAGAATGGAACAGCTTAACTGAAGCTTATTAACGGTACCAGCTCCTTGATCAGAAACTACAGCAAAATTAACAGAAGGAATCATTGGTGTTCCATGTCAAGGATCACTGTGTGTTAGAGTAAACTCCTCTATGAGGAAAACTTAAGGTAATGAACAAAAACTAAATAACAAAGCACCACTTTGAAACACCTAATAAAATAACTCCTTCACGAATCCAAACAATGATAACGAAAGGATAGCAAACCATTTGGAAAGTCACTGGGAAACAACCACAAAAACCATCCTACGCACACAGGCATGCAAAACAATACTACAAGTAGTTTTGAGTATGCAGGTAAAATTGCTTCAACATGGTATGAATCCCAGGTTCTAGATTCTTGTGTGCTTTCTGCAGCGGCCCGCTTTGGTGCTGGTGTACGCAGCGCTTCAGGAAAGGCTGCGCTGACCTCCACATGCTCTCCTTCCAATCTCCCCTGTCAGGGACTCAAAACTGTATTTTCATCCAATTTGTTTAAAATGCCTCCTGGGTAGATACAAATGGAGTTGCCTGGGTATGTGTTTGCTGTAGTTCCAACAACTGTACCTTGAGATGATAAAGGTATTTTCAAAAACATTCACCAATTACGTTTAATAATACAGTTTTTATAAAACATAAGGGCGTGGATCCTCTTTGCTGTGCCGGACTGCTGCTGTTGTTCTACTACTACAGTGACCCTTTCTGTGATTGTGGTCCTAAATATAAATTCAGAGAGTCGAATGGAGCTACTGCAAACCTTTCAGAGCAAAAGCTGTTTCACCTAAAGTTTTTAAGATTTAGTTTTCTAATAATAGATTATGAAATTTAGGAGAACAGGCTTCATATGAGAACAGTCATTTAAAAAATACTAATATCTCAAACAGTCACTGCACACTCAGTCGCCTTTTTCACTGATTACAATAATGGGTAAAATATGCATATAAACAGCACATCAGCACTGCCATGTCAGAAGAATATTGTCATTCTGCTGAAATAAATGAATAATACCACTCAAGTAATGATGAATTTGTGTTTCGAAAACTGTCTTACCTAATCGTTTAGATGTCTCTATTATCCCTAATCATGACTTATGTCTGTAATCGTAGCCTGGGTCCCCATTATCTATCCACCAGTCTTTTATCCAGAGCACATCAAACTCTGGTCCTAATTTTCCCTTGGTTGGATAAGAGAGTTCAGAGAGGAAACAGAACTGGAGCAGAGCGAGCAAGCTTAATACTCTACCATTCATTTCTCCTACTGTTGGACCATCATGCCCAAGAGAACTAACTTCAGCTATAAATACTGGGCAGAGTTGATGTGCTTTTGTTAGTGGGAAAGGGTGATAATATAGTTAGTTTTTAAAAGCATTATCCTTTCAGAATATTCTTCCAATTTGCACCAATTTTAGTAATAAAAGTACTTCATTTTATTTGTTATTATTATCAATCTGTACTATAGACAATTATGTTTCCAATAAATTTTCAGAAAAGGAGTAAAAAATATGTAACTATTTGAGACTGAAGTTATGCTAGTCTTTGTCGCATTGTACTCTAATACAGTAACTTGACAGGCCTGTTACTTAGTGGAGGCTACTTTTAAAAATCACTGCCCTACTGTAATCCCAGCACTCGGGAGGCTGAGGCAGGAGGATCGGTGCGAGTTCGAGACCAGCCTGGGCTACAAAAGTGAGCTCAAGGCCAGCCTGAAATGCATAGTGAGACCCTGTCTCAAAAAGACCAAAAATAAATAAATAAATAAATAAATAAATAAATAAATAAATAAATAAAAATAAAAATCACTGCCCTATTATTAATCTCATGGAAGAATCAACTTTTTTATCAACATAAGCAAAAAGTGAGAAATCCCATAATAAAGTGGATGCTGCCAGTCAGTGCAATGAGTTAATTATGCAAATTATTGCAAAGTAATTTACCTAAGTAGTTATTATTAAGAAAATATGTATTTTAATATAGAGGTATAGGATTTCCTTCCCAAAACACCATATTTATAATGTAAAATATGTATAATCAATTGATTCAATTGTTAATTAGAACTTTCAATATACAATAAGATTATTAGGAAATGCCACAAAAATTTCGGAGAGACATTCATTCATTATTACATGCAATCACTTAATGGTTCTCTAGGAGCTTAGTATCAAATATCTAATTTTACATTTATTGATTGATTGATTGTCTTTTTGAGACAGGGTCTTGTTATGCAGTTCAGGATGACTTTGAGGTCACTTTTATAGCCCAGGCTGGTCTCAGACTCACACTGATCCTCCTGCCTCAGCCTCCCAAGTGCTGGGATTACAGGCGTGAGCCACCACGCCTGGCTCTCAAATTTCTAATATTAAGTGGTGTAATCACGGTGTTGCAAAAGACTGTAATGGCACTAATCAATTTTCTGTGTTCTTGATGGATTATTTTGAAAACGACTATAAATATGCTTACACTGACAATTAAACCAAAGGAAGTTTGTAACATATAAATCTCTAAAATCTCAAAATAAAAAAGCCACATTATTAGAACATAAATGTAAAGTTCCAGGCATCAGTGCATCTGCAGCCCTTCAAATCATATTATTTTGAATTGACTTTATAGTGATGAGAAATTGAAA
>PVJA010018002.1:0-40663 GCA_004027025.1 Myocastor coypus | reverse complement strand
AGAGGACAATGTACTGCACTGCAGCAGGTATGCCACACCTACCCATCCACATTACCAATGGGGCAGTCTGGGCAGCACTATTCCTGTGCTTTGAACCCATCCAGCTATCAGGTATGATGTCTTGATGACCACATAAGGTGTCTTAGTAATGTTTTTCTTCATGGCTCTCAGATCAAATAAGCTGTAGGCAGCTTATGATTATCAGCTTTCAATCTTTTACCCCAGTTGGGACCAGATCCCTATCAATCGTTGCAGTCATTTTTGACTTCTACCACAATGCCAACCCCAAACTGTACACTCACATGGAACTCCAGCTCACACAATTAGGCTGGGGCAAATATGTGCAGGGCTTGAGCCACCTTTATGCAGCATTTTACAGTCTTTAACACTGCTTCTACTTCTGGAGACCAGTCCAAGAGGCAGCTGCCTTTCTTTGTTAGCCTGTAGAGGGGGAATAACTTGTGAGATAGATATGGCATAAAAACTCCAACAGCCATGCAACCCTAATAAGGTCTGAAACTGATGTCCTACGGCAGGTTGAGCCTATACATTGACTATGACAGAATCAGAGATAGTTTTTGTTTTACCTAAACAGGCAGTACCCAAGACCACTAATGCAGGCCCTTTGTTGCTTGTCGTCCTTGACTGCAAAATCCCATGGTTTGGGGATAACCTAGGAGTACTGACCCAATAGTCTCAAGGTCTGTAAGGGTCATGAGTAAAAAAGAAGTCATCTACATAATGATACATTTGCAAGGTGGTGGCTTTGGCCAGAAAACCAAAGCCAATACCACAAACCATGACACAAGGTAAGACGATGTAGATGTCTTTGTGGGGGCACTGAGGAAGTCCATTGAAAGCTGTCCCATGTGAAAGTAAACTGCTCCTAGCTATCTGGGCTATGTCAATGGAAAAGAAAGAATTAGCCAGATCTACCACAAAGTGGTAAGTTCCCAGCGCCTGGTTAAGGCAGTCCATCAGGCCTGGCACAGAAGGCACAATAGCATGAGGGCAGGAATGTCCTTATTTAGCTCCACGGAATCTACGGTCATCCTTCAGGAGCCATCAGGTTTTTAACTGGCCTCACATAGGCTAATTATAAAAATTATATGCTGGCCACATAATTCCTACCTTCTGTAGTTCCTGGCTTGTCCCACTGATTTCCTCATGTCTGCCTAGTGGGTGGTGACGCCTCGCAGTCATGGTACTTTGGGATGTTGGCAATGTCTAAAGGGGACGCTTTGCACTGCATTTTATCACTGCCTTCACAGCCTTCTGTCACAGGCAGAATTCCTCACTGTCATCTAGAGCCATGTTACACAGTGGAAGAAAATGTACTCTAGTATGGGGACACAGACATCTTATATTCCTTTTGGAGTAGGTGATCTATTCTCAAATACACAGAAATCCTTACTATTTGGTGCTGTGACACTCTGTGGTCATCCTTCTACAAAAGGAAATTTTCTGGATTCTAAATAATTAGGGACAATCAATCCTGGCATCTATTAGACCCAGATTTTTTGTTTGTTTGTTTGTTTGTTTGTTTGTTGGTATTTTAGGAAAAGATCTACAGGTTGGGGTGTCCAGGGTCTCACTACTAGATTGGATTTGTAGTGATCCACCTGGTTACAACTTCCCAAGAACTGGAATTATAGGTGTGTATCACTATGCTCAGTTTCAAGTGACATCTTAGCGTGTTCAGGATTGGGGACAGCGTGGCAGGCCCAGGGATCAAACCCTGGGCCCTATGCCTGCATGCAGGTGCTTTAATCTGCTGAGCTATTTGGCCAGCCCTAGACCCAGAATTTTTAGACTCCATTTGTTCACTGTTTTGGCCATGTTCCTCACATTGGACCACACTGTATGAATGGTTGCCATAAGTGACAGAGTGGCTCCCCTATCCACATTCCTTCTGTTCTGTATCTACTCTCTAAGGAAGGTGTGGCCAGTGATCTTCTGCCTACTACATGTAATACTATTCATGCCAACATAGGTGTACGAGCTGTATGTAGTAAATGTAGTCATTTGGGCTGGACCCTCACTACCCAGGTAGGTGGGATTTTCCGTGTCATCACTGCAAAGGGCCTCGCTATATGAAATCAGCTCAGCATCTGCAGCTTTCCAGTTTTCTGTGACTGTAAGTTATATTATCTCATTGACATGTACTCCTTCTGGACACAATTTATCAGGAGCAGGGAGCGACTTCCTGCTCCACACAGCCCACCAGACAGATCTCCACCTTCTCAGGACTCATCCTCCCAGGTATGTCAAAGGGAGGCAATCAGTTAGATCTTAAGTGAACTAAATTAAATACAAACTCCTAATTTAATATCAGCAGAGCTACATAGACATAGTTTGCTCTTACTTTCTAAAATACAGATTCATTACTTAGAAAAGTTTGTAAACTGCTAAATATCACTATTAGTGTTCCTAATTGTTGTTCTGTGTATACAAAAGTAAAACTGCCTTAACCATATAATCTCTCTTGGGTAAGAATTATGCTAAAGGTACTATCACACCAAGCTCTGCACCAAAGGTCCGAAGACAGTGTTCTACACAATGACAATGAGAAGGAGCAAAATGCAATCTCAGGCCCAGAGCCCATGCCCAAAAATGCAGGAGACACTAACATAGAAAAAAATAGGAATCACACAGCTGAAATCTCTGAATTAATAGCATCTGAAAAAAGAAACAACTGCAGAAAGGAATAGAGGAAATCAGAATAGAAATAATCTCTGAAGCAAAACAAAAAGGAAAACAAAAGAAAGAAAGAAAGAAAGAAAGAAGGAAAGAAAGAAAGAAAGAAAGAAAGAAAGAAAGAAAGAAAGAAAAAGAAAAAAGAAGAAACCTCTGAACTAACAGCATCTGAAGTAAGGAAACATTGTAGATAGGTGTAGAGAAAATCAGATCAGAGATAATCTCCAAAGCAAAAAGAAATTCTCAGGTTTAATACTATCTGAAATAAAGAAACAACTGCAAATTGGTACATAGGAAATGAAATCAGAAATAATCTCTGGAGAAAAAAACGAACTCTGAATTAATAGTATCTGAAGTAAAGAGAATGCAAAATGGTAGAGATGAAACCAGATCAGAAATAATTTCTGAAGTAAAATAAAAGAAAGGAAAATCATGTGAAAAAATTAATAATTGCTGGGCCAGCGAAATGGTTCAGTGGTCTAAAGTGCCTGCTTAGGAAAGCTTACACAACCACAGGGACCATAATTTAATCCCCCGCACTACATGCTGCACTAGCCTCACTCCAAGGGAAAGCTGAGCAAGCCATAAAAAAAAAAGAAATGAATTAATAACTGCTTCTGAAGAAGACACTGATAAAAAAAATTGGCAGAGAATAGAAAAATTCTGGGCTCCTTGAATGAGCAATATAGGAAAGAAATAGAGTGCATGAAACAGACTCAAAGAGATACATAGGAACTTAAAACCTCAGTGACAAGCTGGCAAAGCCACCTGAATGAAAGTGAAGATAGAGTTTCAGATCTTAAAGACACTGTTGCAGCTAGAGAAAAGGAAAGAAAAGATCTCTTAAAAGGAACTAGGATGCAGGAAAAATTATTCAACATTTACAAGATGATGCTAAGATGAATAATGTGAGATTAATAGGCATCAAGGAGAAAGAAGGAGTTAATACAAATGATATAAAAAGAATATGAGCAAAAGTATTAGCAGAAAACTTCTCCAATATGGGAAAACAATTTGGCAGTCAAGAGACTGAAGCATATAGAACTCCAAATAACACCAACCTAATTAAAAACAAACTGAGACATATAATAGTTAATTTATGAAGAGCAGTAGTTTTCTTCTCTCAGTCTCTGGCATAGGTGTCTCATTTTAATCAGTTCTCTGTCTTGGCCTTAAGAACAATAAAGAACACCCATCCGATGACCCCAGCAGTAGAACCAGCATGCATCTTTTTCAGTATTGAAATGAGTGTCATCTGTCTCCGCCCATGCTCAAGGAGAGGCCGATGCTTTAAAGAAGCTGCCCATGAAGTACCACCTTTATCTGAGGCAGGTCATTAGAGTGTGACTGACTGGCTAAGAAAGTGGATATAATGTGCCAATTGCAGAATTCTAGTATAGTGTCCAGAGCAGTTCTCAAATTCCTGCACAATGACTCCTTGCAAGAAGTCATTTTTTGATATGATGGCATAGACCTGATATCAGCCTGAGAAGCAAGAGCTACAAAAACAGAGTAGCCATTGATCTCTGGGCTACTGTGTTCTCTCTTGTACAAAGGTTTGCATTCATGTTATAGATTGTACCTTTTTCCTTCTTTTACTAGGCCTAAACTTGCTCTGCAGAGCATATTACTTCTTACTTTTAATAAATGTAAAATCTCCCAACCTTTTGCGCTTTTCTTGGCCAATTCTTTGCTCAGTACCATGAGACAACTGTAGTAGGCTTCAGTATCTCCAAACCTGGTAACAGTCCTTCCCAGGGAAGTGCCAGGTTCCACACAGCATTGTGGCAAATCCTACTGACTATGCTACTTTTTCTTCTATCCCTACAGGCTGGGAAAGCTCTCTTGAGATTCAGGGAGTCCTAAGAGAAATACAGAGACCCAGGAATGTCTGACATGCCTTTAGAATCTTAGCAACATGGAGGTCAATACTGAAAAATCCCAGTTCCATATATAGAGCAGGACACAAAACCAGAAAAATGCTGTAAACTTATACAATAGATTACTTGTTTGTATGTTCACATCACCTGTGCAGGATACACAACAGATGCTGATTCACTAGCAAGCAGAAAGCCCGAGCTAGGCCTTCTTGGGCACCCTGAACACACATGCATGGAACAGAATAGCACCAATAAAATCGTGATAAGGCTCACTTTCCTCCTACAGTTGCTTAAAAAAAATAAATAAATGAAGTGCATACCTTGTCTAATAGTGGCTTTAGAATATATATCTGCCTCTTACTGTTTGTATTATTTTAGGCAAATTACTTTCTTTGTTTCTCAGTCATAGCAGCTAGTATATGAGAGCAATGATTGTTATAGTGTGTTTTGTTGAGACAGTATTTCCCTGTGCTGTACAGGCTAGACTCAAGTTTTATTATAATGCTACCTTAGGTTCCTGAGTAGCCTGGACTGCAAGTGCATTCCACTGTGCCTAGCACTGTAACTGATGTCAGTCATAATTACATTAATGAGCATATAGGGATGGATTAAAATGCACCCTAGATCATAATTGTTCAATGGGTATTAGTTACTATAAATATTGCTATTTAAGTTATATGAGGAAATATCTAAATAAGGCTTGCTTTGAAACTATGTCACATTTATGAAATTGGCCCCCAAAAACCTAGTAGTTTTGAAGCTCTTCCATGAGTCTGAGAATCAGTGGAGTCTAGAAACCACACTGAGTATCCTCAGGTAAGTTGCCAACTGCAATTGCAGGGGTTCTGGTCTGACTCCTTCTCTTACATCTCCAGGAATATTTAAACATCTGGATGCTCAGACAACACCCATAACAATAAAAAAAAATCAAAATTTTGGAGAAGTATCTCTGGTATCAATATTTTAAAAACCTTTCCACATGTTAGCAGTGTATAAATCAAGTACTTCAGGTCTGAAGTTATAAATCCTACATCCTAACCTTTTTTTAAAAAAAAAAAAAAAATACTTCTAAGGTTTTAGATGATGGCAAATTGACATAAAAATAGCACATTAAGAAGAGCATTGTGCAAAGGGTGCTTAACTGACCCAGTGTTATCTTTCACTGCCCTTTTTTATATGGATGAATGAAGACAGATAGTAGTTAATTGCTATTCAGCTAGATCAAGGTCAGTCTTTTGTACTGAAGTCTTAGAACTAGGTTAAGCAGGAAGGTATTCCTGGTATCACTGCACTTAACCTTGACTTGGGTCATTTAATGCAGTTTCCTAAACATAGTTGTCAACCAGAATCACCTGGAGAACAATTTAGAATGTGTGTTTCTCAGCCTTTCCTCAAAAGATTTTGATTTGGTGGGCTAAGGAAGGAGCTCAGATAACTGAGTTATTTGAAAACTTCTCAGATAATTCCAATGATATAATTACTATTTGCTATGTACAGAAAATCAAAGTACTAACTGTAAAAATCAGACACTAATTTTAGTAATCATAAAATGTTCACATAATAAAATAAAAACAACAGTTAATTGTTTTCTTTCTGGCATACAGTTTGCCAAATAGAGCTGCTCTGGCTATAATTTGCCGAGAAAATGACATTTTGCTATTCCAATTAGTTACTTGTTAGCCAATAGTATCAAATATTATGAATGTCTTAATGTCATAGATAGCCAGTCTTTTACTGAGTAATTTCTAGGCACTTGAATAGATAATTAATACTGCTAATAATCTTTAGAATAAGAATATTATTTGTACTTTATAAACTTGGAACCAGAGGTCTTAGATGGTTAAATAAATTAATCATAATCATACAGCAGGTAAAAATAATGAGGCCTGAATTAGAGTGAGATCTATGTAAATTCAAATCTAAGTACATATAAAATGTGAGCATTAAAATCCAGGGAATTCTTCCAGCAAAAATTGGTGGCAGAAAATCAACCCAACTAAAACACAAATGTCTAGATACATACTTACTTTGAGAAATATATTAATCTGTTCTCCATTAATATAACAAAGTATGTGTGTGCATGTGTGTTTGTATGTTTGTGTGTGTCTTTTTGAGACAGAGTCTTGCTTGCATTTCAGGCTGGTGTTGAGCTCACTTTGTAGCCCAGCTTGGTCTCCAATTTTCAATAGTCCTTCTGCTTCAGGCTCACAAGTGCTGGGATTACAGGCATGCTCCACCATGGCTGGCTTTCAATGACTTTCAAAGCTCACAGATCTGAAGGTCCCCTAGGGCCTGTCTGTTGATTACGTTTCTCTTGACAAAGTCGAAGCGATGTAGGGATCATGCAGTAGCTCTTGTATGGCTGATCGTAACAATAGTGACTTTTGTCTTTGGGACTGTATAGGTACATTTCTTCCAAACCTTCCCTTCTACATCTTAATCCTTCAGTATTACACCATTGTGGATCTATTCTGATTACTTCAGTCTTATTAATTACTTTATAGCTGTCCCTACACTAAAGACTACAGTCAAGATAAGTGTCCCCCTCTTACTGCTCACAATGAATTTCAACACGACCCCTTGTGGGATACACTTCAACCATATCCAAATCATAACAAGAAACTATAAAAAACATTTTTGCATTACTAAAGAACTATGAGTAGTGGAGCAGTAATTCCTTTTGTACATAGTTGGGTTTGAGAAGCTTTTAGATCTACTCCTATAGCTTTTATGTAAGCATCAATAGAGAATGGAACGTTCACAGTAATTCAAGATAAGTCAGTGATAAGGAGATCTGACTTTTAATAGTATTTCAAATGATCATTAAATGTTCCTTAAAGAACAGTCATTTAAACCCCTCAAGCACATTTGGCATCAACCTAACAAAAAATAAGAGAGAGAAGCAGTTGAAAGGCTCATCAGTTTTCCATAAGTGTAAGATGGTATAAGCCAATTTTGTGCTAATAATTAAATTCAAAAGGCAAAATGTTATCCAAGGGAAACTAGAAGTAGTAATATTGCGAGTTTTGTTAACTGAAAGTTAATTATATAATTTTCTGCTTTGAACATTAAGAATTCTATTTAGGACAGACTTTGTGTTTTGTGGCCTTAGGATATAAACATATTGTGGTGCCTCAGAAGTCCTTGCTTTGGGCCCCGATAGAGCCTTCTTATGTCCTAGCATCACTGTCAACCTAGTTTTGCCATTCTCTCCTTAGGCCTTCTCATTTTTGTCTGCATATAGCTCAGACTCTGACATCTGCTGGGTTCTCAGTGAGTGCTGGAAGAATAAAATTGATAGAATTAGCGGAAGAAAGAGACTGGAAACATGGGACAAAATTATGATTTTTTTCTTTTTTTTTTTTTTTTTTTTGTCTTTTTGAGACAGGGTCTCCCTGTGCAGTTCAGGCTAGCTTTGAGCTCACTTTTGTAGCCCAGGCTGGTCTTGAACTCGCACCGATCCTCCTGCCTCAGCCTCCCAAGTGCTGGGATTACAGGCGTGAGCCACCACGCCCGGCATGATTTTTTTCTTTAGTGAAGTCATTTGTGTAGTGTGAAAGGAATTGTTGAACCCTTACTTCTAATTGTTGAGCAGCTCACAGAATTACTGCATTAACTAAAAATATTGTCAGTGAAAATAAGAAAATATATCTCTTACTCTGATTTTGACCAGAGGTCAAAAACACACTAAAGGGAAAACTACCACCAAAGTCACTATAAAGAGTTCAAGCAGAGAAATGTGTGGCTTTGTGTTAAAGCGTAGCATTTCTGTTTAACGATTAAGAAGTGAAGAACAACTAACAACAGTGGTGCATGATATATTTAAAAAGATTTAAAATGTATTCTTCCACCAAATGATATAGATTAGAGTAAGCTGTCAAATTGACAGCACAATAATGCTATCTTCCCATTGGCACATACTGTACCATAGTGGAAACTCTATCAATTTTATAAAGAAATTAAAGACGAAATCTGAGAGAAAATAGCTTGAAATGCTATTTTTTGAAACTTTAGAATCATTTTTACTTGTTAAGAATCCACTCAAAACAAAACCATAAGAATAACTATAATAAATCATGATAATTTATATCACAACTTATTTTGGGGAAATAAAATCAGATACACTTCATACTACTCAAACTATAATTATTTTCATTAAACTATAAAATTGCTTACAGCAGATTTACTCTAAACACATAAAATCATATTCTTAACAATGAGCACAACTAGACAAGTGTTCAAAATAACTGAAGTCAAGTGTAAAATAGCAATCCTTGATTTATACTTTTTAATTATATATCTTTGTAGACACAATCAATGTACTTTTGTGGGTTTATAATATATTCCTTTTTATTTTGTTGAAACATCCGACAGGCCTATTCAATCTTTATCCTGTTGATTAAAAGGTAGTGTCAAAAGAAATTTATGAAAATGATGTCAGGTGCCTATTAACACACACTCCCTAGTTGCTGCTATCTGTCAAGAGTACAGATCACTCTAGAAATGAGGGATCTGGGTATGGAGATTTAATAGGTTTTGTGTTGTATAAAATGAGAGATGATAAGAAAGGTGGTTGAATAAGATTATAGGATTAAGAAGATCAAAATATTGTTCTGTTAGTGATATTTCTCATACTAAATTGTAGAAAAACTAGAATATTATACATTTACAGTGAAATTATATACTTTCCTATGTTCTTATTTTTTTAAGTAAATATTTAAGATATCTTAATGGATTTATATTTTCATTACTGTCTTTCCAATCCAAAAATTACTTAGTTTTGAATAATTTAGAGTACTCTATAATATCTAAGAATTTCACTTTTAATACACTTAGAACTGTAATACATAAATTATTTTAAAGCTTGTCAGGGATCTCCAGATAGCTTGTAAATATTTGCATTGCCAATGTATACCTATTGTTATTTTAATGTATTTTTTTCTCTCTGAAAGTATAAATATAAGATTATAAACATAAATATATCATAATTTGAATAAATTGAAGAAAAATTTAATATTGTAATGTTATAAATATTAAGGATGCTTTCAGCAATTTTTTTCATTAAATTTCTATGAACATATTCCCAAGAAATATATACAACACACTATCAATTTTTTTAGTAGCATTTATTTAGCTTGCTTCTCTTATGTTTTAAAATTCATTTTAAAATTGAAAATTCCCAGTGGCCTGGTTTCTTCATAGATCTTTCCCAAACCTTAGTCAATGTAGATTTAGATAAACTTTTGAGGATGCTACAATTTGGGAAAAATAAGTTCAGCTTTCTTGTTCACATTCAGTAAGAGAAGTATCTCTTATTCTCACTGTACAAAACTTTCGAGTTGACTTTGATTTGACCAACTTTGACCACCAGTCCCAGTGACTGATCAGTGCTGCCTCGCTTAATCTGGGTTCTGTCAAACACTTTGAGCTCATCCTGTAACAGATGAGGGCAGTCAGCTCAGTTAAACTACTTGATTTAGGCCAAACCTAGACCCATCACCAAAAATGAAATCTGGGGTGCTGCCTCCCAAGCTGTGCATGAGAAGCTTCAGAGTCATAGAAAAGAGGATGGGAGGAATTATCATTTGAACATTTTACCTCAGAGACTGAGACTTGCTTTATTCATTGAAGACATTTAACATTACAGTGACTTGAAAATAATGGGACAGTCAGTGGTAAATAAAATATTTCCTAGAGAAATTCTTCCCATTGTAGTAAGCATTGAGTTTTGACTCAATTCTATTTCTAATTCTAATTCTAATTCTAATTCTAATTCTAATTCTAATTCTCATTCTAATTCTCATTCTCATTCTCATTCTCATTCTCATTCTCATTCTCATTCTAATTCTTTTTCTAAGAATCCTACTTGGTCTGTACTTTGATACATGTATTGATTCTTGAGCGAGTGAATTAGGATTCATTAAAATTGTTTTACATTATTAATAATAATCTGTTTTCATTTAAATTATGTTTCCTGTTATAAAGCTATTATTCACAATCAAATTTATGAAAGAATGAAAACTATATATTTACATGTTATATATGCAGTTTATATAAACATGTGTGAAGCTATAATGCATTTGTAAGTTACATTTAATATATCTTGATAATATAGTGAAGAGAAATTTTAATCATTATAGTAATAATGAAGAAATCTATAAAAAAGGATGAACTACTTAATACCAATAAGAAGTATCAGTATATTGTGGTAAATTTATTCCATTTTTGGAAGCAATTTGATGATATATCTATAGCATCAGTTATTTTGACATTTTTAAAGAAGAATTTTTTTTTTTTTTTTGTCTTTTTGAGACAAGGTCTCACTATGTAGTTCAGGCTAGCCCTGAACTCACTTTTGTAGTACAGGCTGGTCTCAAATTCATATCGGTCCTCCTGCCTCAGCCTCCTAAGTGCTGAGATTACAGGAGTGTGCCACCATGCCCGGCAACATTTTAAGTATTATTTTACAAAGTGTAATAATTTTTTAGCTTATCACACATTATTTTTCTTAATTTGGATTCACCTAACTTTAACATGAATGATTGTGGGTAATTTTGTCTTGTAAGACATAAAGCATCAATCTTAATCATGAGTATCTTTTAAGTCATATGCTTAAAATGAATGTCAGATTATAACTCTTGCTATGTCTAAGGTAATATTGATTTATAGATTCTAAAATAATTTTGGTATTTGAATATTTTGGTTATAGGTTTTACAATTTCAAAAAAAATTAGCAAGTACTACTATTGCAGTCTGGTACATAAGCTTGATATATTGAGTTAGAAAAATAACTATATTAATAAAAATTTGTTTTCTGCTCCTCTTCTATCCCTAATCTTAACCCTTCATGAAACAAAGTTAGTAGTCCTACATGGACTGTGACTTAAATGCATGAAAACTAGATATTTTCTGGTAATTGAGTGAAAATAGGAAGCTTCCACCTAAAATTTTTGAATGTACATTTTAACAAGCATATATTACACACTTACCTTACACAGAAGTGAAATATAGCTGTTAGGAGGTACTACAGACTGATGAGATACACATAGATGGAATGGAATAGCATATATTACTTTATTTATATAGGATAACATACAGTTTTTGCTATCAGATGGCCCCCTGTACATGTATATTAAACTCTTTATGCAAGTAAAGATGCTAGAAACTATTTAATTTCATAACTAAAAAATGCAGAAATGTATTTGGCTTTAAGCTTAGTTTGAATAACAGGCTTGAATCAGCTGATATTCTTTAATACTTTAGCTGGGCCCGTTTTGTCTCTACATTTTTGATACCATCCTTAGGTTCCATTCTAGAGTAAACTAACCTCCCCACCCCCAGCCATAATTTCATTGCTACCTAACTCCATGTTCAGTGAAAATAGAGAACCACATGTCTGGATGTGTGTACAGGAATCACTTCAGGCTGAGATTCACTCTGGTTAGATGAACCTCAGTCATGAGCCCATCTCTGAAACAATAGCTGTGACTATCAGAGTGCACATTCCATTAAATCTGAGCTGTGCCATTGCTGGATCCAGCAAAGATGGTTGTTCAGAGTAGTTGAAGTGCAAAGCTCATAAAAGGAAAAGAGGACACGTTGTTGAAAGAAAAGGAAGTACATGACAAGGAATAAAGTGTTTGCTATTAAAACTGGTTCATGAATTCTGCAGTGCTAACTCAGTGTGGTTTTGGAACTCTTGGTACGAACAGATTATGAAGCATCCCCTACAAAATAATCTCACTATTTCATGTCTTTAGTGCTTTTTAATGGATGTGGTTTTATAAAATTTACTTAGCTATCACACTTACAAACTCAGCAATGACCAATATCTGAGTAGTTCCAAAATGAAAACTGTTCTCATAGTAAAAGAATTTATTCATGTTTCAGGTATTTAAGGAAGTGCACTAGAATTTTCATGTAAATTCCAGAGCTTAGGGTTTAAAAGTTTTTGGGAGTCAGTATTATTGGCATACACATTTAATATTCTGGACTGATTGATTTTTAAAGAGCACAAACTCACCAGGAGATGTAAATTCTGGTGTATTTGGATACTCAATAACTCTGCATGGCAAAGTAGTTGAAGGTATAAACTTTGGAGCTTGAATACTGTACATAAATCTCAAGTTAGTCTCAGTGTGATGTGAAAGTGTTGTTTAAGCTCTTTTGTATCAAAGATTTCATTTAAAAATAATAGTAATAACTTATTTCAGGACTTTGCAAGGTAATTTACATATTTCATGAAAAATCATAGTTTATATTATAAATTTAAAATATTTAAACTATACCATTTGTGAAAATAAAATGCATGCTCTATATCAACTGAATAGTAATGCCAAGTCTATAGTCTACCAAGAGTACAAAATATAGTGTCTGTAGAATGGAAACAAACAGATAATTAGGAACATAATCTTGAACTGATATTGCATCATATAACTATGATTCTGTGCAAATCTGTATAATCTCTAGGCTTCAGTTTTTTCAACATAGAAAATGAAAAAAAGTGTTTATGTATGTTAATTCTTTTTGCGCTATTTCTTCACAGAAAAAAATCCTCGTTAATTAACTAGCTTTGCATTTTTTCCTTCCTTCCATTCTTTCTTCTCTCCTCCTTCCTTCCTTATCTCTTCCTCTCTCTTTCTCCCTCCCTCCATCCCTATATTCCTTCCTTCCTTCTTGCCTAGCAATATAAGTTTATTTATTTATTTATTGTCTTTTTGAGACAGGGTCTCGCTATGCAGTTGAGGCTGGCCTTGAACTCACTTTTGTAGCCCAGGCTGGTGTCCAACTCGCACCAATCCTCCTGCCTCAGCCTCCCGAGTGCTGGGATTACAGGCATGAGCCGCCACGCCCGGCGCAATACAAGTTTAGAAGCAGTGTAATGTTTACATGATGAGGGGAAGAAGTATAGGACAATTAAACGTGGTGCGTTACTTGGCCCCATAGCGTCGTATATTTATATATTCATTATGTCAATAAGGAGAACTAGGTTGTATTATACTAACAATTTGCAAATTTCAGTGGATTAAAATAATAAGCTTTTTTTTCCTTTCTTTTGAGTTACAAAATGAGAACTCTATTCTTTGTTATCTTCATCCTGGTATCTAGAAGAAGAGTGGCATTCTTCAGAAAAATCTGGCTATTGTGACAGAAAGAGGACACATTACACACTGTGCAGAGGCTCCTAAAGCTTCCATGAGCATCTTCCTTTCAGTCTATAGATCAAAGTGAGACATGCAGCGATGTCAGGTCCAAGGTGATAGAGAATCTTACCTCATCTCTAAAAAGAGACTTGAAATACTTTGCACACCACCCAAGAAAACAACGGCTGTCTTCATAAGGAGAACAAAACAAGCATCAAACATCTCACAAAACAGTGATGTTTTAAAATTAAGATTTTAAAGATTTACATAGAGTTAAAGAATAAGAAACAATTTTGTAATTAAAGTCCTAGCCCTGCCTAGCTTAGAAAAACTGTTTCTACCCCATAGATTCTTGAATAAAATTCCATCTCCATAGAAACTGGCACCTCCTTGTAGCCTTTTTGTCACTGCCTTCCTACACAAATATTACTGTAAAACAGTGCTGAATGGGGCTTCTGCTGCTTCAGAACGTTGTCTGCAGAGCTAGAACTGAAGGGAATATGCAAGTAGCCCTGCCTTCTGGAAAACAATAAAAATCACTATGACCCTTTCTCTTTTTACCCCATTATTGAGTAGTGAGTTACGAGTACACACAGAGGATTTTGACTTATTTCATCCCTCTTCTTCCAAGCTTATAGAGAAGGCCAAGAAAGCTACTCATAAAAATTGTCAAAAGGGAAAACTGGTACATTTTTTCTAGTGATCAAAGATTGCTGAGCCAGTGGTGCTCACTGGGTCCACACTAGCACAAAAGCAGAAGAGACTGACAGCTGCATATAAATCTCATGGAGCTTGCTTTGAGTCATGTAAACATATGAGCCAGTTTTTTGACTCTCTGAGTAGGAAATCATTGCAGCATATGGACCAATGGATGAAGGGGCCCAAGAAGCAATATGGCTTGTACCATGGGTGTTTCTCATCACAAGGATGTGTAGATGTTCCTCCGTTCAAGTGGAGGCCTTAGAGGACTCCTGTGTCATGGGAACTGAACCCCTAAGAAGTTGTTGGGCTGACAGCCAGCTATTGGATGCGAGGGACAGAGGAGAGGAAAGGTCAGCTACAGAATGTCCATTGCCAGAAACTTCTGGGATCTGGGGGCTCTGAGAAACCTATAAAAAGGATCAGATTTGGATGACTTCCACCCAGACTGTCACTTCACCCTTATCACTACTGAGAGCCCACCAATGTAGTACCCAAGGGAAATCCATAAATAGCAAAGTAATGAGAAAGAGAGAGTGAAAGAGGAAAACAAAGGAGTGAATAAAGAAAGCCATGACTCTTCAGGAACCAAGGCACAAGCCAAACAGAAGGAAGAGAGGGGTGTTTTATGTTGGATATGTAATCAGTATGTAGAACTAGACTGAACTTTTAAGTCCTGAGAGGATCAGATGCCTGGAGTATTTGTCTTGAAATAACAAAGGAAGGAAGTTAGAAAGTAAGTCCAAATGAAGTAATTAATGGAAGAAAACCAAATATTTTATTTTTCTGTTCAGGCCAAATAAGTAGATTGTCTATTTCTTAGGCCATTAATTTTCCCACAATATTTGTAAAATATAGTACTAATTTGAGTGACAGGGTAGATGTATGATTATGAGGGATGACTTTATTCTAGCCTATAGAAGAGAAGCCCAAACTCAAAGTGACCTTTCCCACCACGTCCAGCAAAAGGCCTAGAGTTGAAAGCCTTATACGCAGTCCAACTTAGGTTTAGTTTGAGGGTGAGAGAGACAGAGTCAAGCAGATGACAGTAAGATGAGAGACAGGCATGGCAGCTCTGGTGGAAGATTCAGAGAAGAGGGAGACAGGTCATAGTGAGCTTTGGGAATATTGGAGTGCTGTTGAAGGAACATTTTGGATTAAATCCAGAACCAGTTTGAGATCTTTCCCTGAGGCTAGCAAAGTCCACACCATACTGGTTAGGAAGAAAGAGGAACAGTCACTGAGGACCCACCTCTTCACCTAAAGCAGTGTCAGGAAGATGATCGTTAGTGAAGGCCTGATGGTCTCCCTGGACCAGCCCACAACAACGATGTTCTGCACTGAGGCCACTGCTCAGCAGAATCTGGCTCTCCAGCTGGCTGAGTAACTGGTAGCCTGGAATTTGACCACAAGCAGGGCCCGTATGGCAGCTACTTCCAAAATCAGAAGGATGGCTACCACGAATTGAGGGCTGAATGCATCGTGGTGGCAATAGCCAGAAGCAGGCTCAGAGGGCCCACCAAGCTCCCCTCTTCTGTGCCTCTTGTCAGATTGCTCAGCCTTTGTGTCTAAACCCACACGGTCAGTAAAGGTCTGTTTGGAGTTTCAAAAATCCAGAATTCTTGGCTATTAAGTGTGTGGAACCATTCTAAATACCACTAAGACAACCCTTTCTTTATTCCTTGCTTGAAAATTATCCCCATTCTTCTGGGGCAGTTAATATGCCCCCATCTCCACAATGTACTTTTCACTGCCTCTTTCCATAATTTCAAACTGGAAATCATCTCCTTGTTCTATACTCTAATAGAGAGTTGATATTTACACTTACTTAGAATTGTGTCCTTATGTCTTCCGTAATCAATGTGAAAATTGGAGAGGTTATCACTTATTTATACAGAGGAAATATTTAAGAAGTATTTGTTGGATGCATATTGCTGTGAAAATAAATCTACAATTTAGAATAATTTTGACCGTAATTTTTAAATTGGAAAGAAGTTGCAAATGAAGTCAACATCAATAAGTGGTATTTATTAAGCAATCACATTTACATATTGATGTGATAAGCACTCTGCCAAACAAGTTGAATAAATAGCTTTCAACTCATTGAGAGCAACTTACAACCTATGATTCTGAAATCAAGAAATGGACTGACTAGTAATACATGTGGAATGTGGTGAGGTTAAGAAAATAATTAACCAGAGAAGCAGTGCCTATGACAGTGTATAATGCATACAGAAGGGTAAGAAGATGGTAGTAATAAAACAACAAGTAAAGGCCTGGCCAGATAGCTCAGCAGACTAAAGCACTTCTTAGGCAAGCTCAGGGACTGGGCTTCGATCTCTGATGTGCCATGCTGGCCCCACACCCAGGGCATGCTAAGACAGTAGTTGAAACTAGGTGTGGTGGCATCTACCTGTACTCCCAGTGCTTGGGATGCTGAAAACAGGAGGATCATTACAAGCCTAATCCATATAGTGAGACCCTGTAGACTCCATAGACCCTGCCCTAAATACAGAAAAAAAAAAAAACAAAAAAAACCTTTTTTTAAAAAGAAGCAGGTCAGTGTTATGCTTAAATTCAGTATTAGTATTAGGAATAATATTCTCACTCATGTCATGCCCAATCTCAATCGTCATCAGCGCGCTCAAGGGTGGCACCAACACAGCATGCTGGGGATAGAGTCCTGGTCACTGTGCTCTATCTAAACAGACACTTGAGTCTGCTCAGCTCTCAGGCTAGCCTTTTAAATGTTTTTTCAAGATAATACAAAAAATAGTTACAAAAATTAGGATTGATACAGAATTTCACTAAACAAAATGACAGGATTTCAATAATGGTTGTAATATTGCACAATGTTGTCTTCACATTAGTTGTTCAGATTGCCAGATATAAGCCTGTAAACTTGGTCAAAAGCTATACAAAGTTAAAAAGGAGAGAAAAAGATAAGCATTAACTGCTCCTTTCAATAGACCAGCGGAATAAATCAGACCCACATAAACACTATATTGTCTCCCTAGTGTAAGAATCTGAAAGAGTAAATAGGATCTGAAAGTACTGTGAATGCTGTGAAAGGGAAGTAAATCCTTCCAAGAGAAGGAACAATGGAGATGAGGGAGAGGAGAATAGATAGAAAGAAGGGAAAAGAAAAGAAATATATACAAGATAGCTTGGATAGTTGTTCAAGTATTTGTTTTACTTGCTCTTTTGTGGGGTTAATCTAGATTATTTGGCTTTGGTAGTGGAGAGGGCATGATTTTTTTAGTAGAAACATCTTTCCTCAAATTATAATTCAGAATTATAGGAAACATTCAAATTCTCTATTTTACAACGGAAATACTTATGGAAAGTAAAATGTATTTTCCAATGAATTTTCTCAGTCATTGTTACAAAAGTAAGAATGAGATGAAGGCAACTGTAATCCCTGCTCTGAAGATAGAAAACTAGAGGCACAAAAATTTCAGATTAGAATTGGTTTATTTACTATCTTCAATCTACATATTTATCTGTACTGTCTTGTACTTCAGGATTCATTTCGCCAGCTAGAACTTCATGAACTTTTTGTGAATTTATGTTTGTCTTTTAGCTATGTATTTCCATAGTAGGTGAAGGCTTAGGACATTAGTGCTCAAAATGTAAATAAGTATATTATGTGTATATTTGCATACACAGGGAATCATATAAGGTATAAACAGCCAATGCCTGTGTATAAATATATGAGTCTACTATTAAATATTCTTCAAAATTAAGGCACAGAGGATGATAATTACAGAAATTGAAGTGCTATCCTAACTTAATCTGAAATATTTTTATGCTGGAAGGAACTATAATTGGTGCACTCGGTGTTTCATAATTGAATAAATCAGACCCACATGTGTAAACACTATACAGTGTATACCTGGCTCTGAAATAATTTATTCTGTTGTAAAATTTATGGGGTGATCTGAAAATAAGGTGTAAAATTACAAGAAGTCTCCTATGAAAACGTGGCTACAAGCCTCAATTCTCTCAGGCCCTCAGGATGGAGAAATTCAGTGTTTAGACCAGAGAATAACTGTAAGCATCAATGTACTTCCCCTGAAACAATCCTTAAAAATCGTCTTTGCTTTGATCCGCTACCACCCAGACTCATGCTCTTTCCTGCACACTGTTTTAAAAATGAGAACATACCCCAGCAGTGGGAAAGCAAGGACAGAAGAGCAGCACTTGTTCTCAAGTCAACTGGTGGAGGGCGGTGTTCGAGTCATCACAAATACCATCATAAACAGAATGATGACACTGGCAACATCATTTGATCTTTGTGCCAAGTGCAAAATGAATGTCATATGCTCAACCTGATGGATCACTGCACGCGAGTTTGTAAAAGAAAATAAATAAAATAAAATAAATGCTTCAAAGCAGTGCTGTCTTCTCCCACTTCCGATAAGTCAAGGTTTATTCATAAACACTGCTGACTTCCTGAGCATTTGGAATAGCAGGATAGTTCAACCAGTTGAACAGTTAGAGCTATTTGTTTTTCTTGAAAAGCAAAGAAAGAAATAAACATAAACAAAACCCTCCAAAATTACCAGTATTTTGAGAAGCAAAAACTACTCCCAATCTCATATACCTTCCATGATCAAATAAAGTCACATAAACGCCAGGAAATTGTATCATGGAAAGGGTACTAAATGAATGGCCAGGTTCAACCGTCGCAAATTCCTAGCACTCCGATCATGAGTGCTTTGCATCCATGTTTTACATCTCTACTTGGGGCCTGCTGTTTTGTTATAGTGCTAAGTGAACACAGGTATTTTTCCAGGGTTTGTACTTTTGCCTTCAGCTCGTATCTTACTAATTCATTCCAAGGCGAGTGGGAGGAGTAGCATGCTCCTGAAATCCTCCAGTAAAGGCACACATGCTGCTGTGCATTATTCTGATGTGGAAGCTTTTGGCTCTGCATCTACTTCCTAGAAAAAGCCAACCTTGGGTGAGGAATCATTCCATCATTTAGTAGCAAGAGCCTGAGAATGAGAGGGGCTACAGAAACTTACTAAGTTAGTAAGACATTCAGGGAGGTTACACACCCGGAAAATCTTGAGAAACAGTGTCAATTAATGAATAGGCATGATGGTTATTCATAATGGACTTAAGAAGTAGTGGTAGTAGAGAGAGGCTTGGAGATTTGTTTATTTGAAAACCAATTCATCTCAAGCAAGGAAATCCAGTGTCACACTGTTTTTGGCTGTGGTGAGTGTGTGACTAATGAACAACATCACTGGCATTGCCTTTTCCTTGCAACATACCTTAAATGAAAGTCATCCTTATTTCTGGAGGCAATACATTGTTTAATTCTAAATTAGAAGTAAAAATACGCCACAAACTTTACCATTTCAAAAGTTTAATTAGGCACATTATTACAAAGGTAGTCTTGGGAAAAGTACAAAATGCCATGTTGGCAGTCAAAAACAGCTAGGACTGATAACCAAACATCGCTATTATGGCTCGTCGGAAACATTGGCAGAGATTAGGAAGTTATTGGAATTGGAAGGATATCACTGGAGGCTTTGGGAGCTTCTTCTGAAGTCGTTCTAAATTAGCGGCTAATGGGGAGCTTTCTTTGATAGTGCTATTATAATTAAATGCAGCTGGATGAAAATCAACCACAAAGGGAACTAGTTTGTTTATCATTACTTCTGACTTTGTTAGCAGATGTTTGCAAAGTACCATAGTAGCCAGCTTAATTTGTCTGTGTGCAATGTGAAGCAGGTAAACTTTGATTAATAAACTGACAAGTGTAGCCCTTCATTTCTTTTCTGAAGTTTGATTTTATGACTCTTCTATAGCACATATGTCAAATCCAGAAAGCACCCAGATAAACATTCAGTTTCTTTTTATATATGTCAGGCCAGCTGAAATGGAGGTGTCAGTCGGCGGTGAGCTGGCTTGTCAAATGTTCATCTTGAAAGCTGCCGTAGTATTATCGCATGTAAGTAGGCTAGGAAGAAAGATAAACACATATGGCGTATACATACGAGGCTATAGAACAACAGCTCTCTAAATTGTAATCACTATTGGCTTTCCATAAGGAATTCAACAAATTGGATCCTTTATGAGTTTAAACATTAATTCATCTATTTAAAAAGGGTAATTTTGACATATTCTTTGCTTATAATAAATGCCTCCTCCACTTCTTTAGCAGGCAGACTTCCTTACCACCCACTTAGCTCAGCACAGTGGAACTCCTGAATTCTTATTTGGAGTGTACTTTCTACCTGTTTCCTCTCCTTTTTCCTGCATGGGCCCTCATGGACACTTCTATTGCTTCCTTCAGTCTTTTCCCTGTAAGTAGAAAGGAGGCAGTAGTGCTGTCTTTTTGGTTCAATCAGTTTAGGAAAATTTAAATTGGGAGTACCTATGATTAGAGTATTCACCAGATTCATATGACCTGTGATTCTCTTCACTTAGTTTAAAATTAGTATCTTCTCAAGATAAAAGTGGTGTGGCATCTATCATGTCCTTTTATCTTCATGATCATAGCCATGCTATCAGTTTCATCTTGGGATGTTTGTGCTGGCTTCTAATTGTTAAGTGCCTAACATACCATGGGAATCTTTTGATAGCCTTGAAACTCAGAATTTTATGCATGCTATCACACTAGTCATTTAGTTCAGTGTCTTAGTTACTCTTCTCATGTTGCTGGGACAATCACCCGACACTCAAAATGAGGGAAGGAAAGGTTTATTTTGCTCACAGTTACTGGAGGTTTCAGTCCATATTCAGCTGGCCCCAAGGCAGAGGGGCACATGCAGGAGGGCAACCTTTCATCGTGGCAGTTAATAGCAAAAGCAGGAAAAGATAGCAGCAGCTCAAGTAGCTAAATTCTCTTCCTCCCTTACATCGAAATGTAAATCACCTGCCCCAGGGCAGGTGCAGCACCCATTTCCACAACAATCAATGACAAATTCCAGAAGCCATCCCAAGACTGCATAAGGCTTTGGGGGAACACCTACATAGACACCATAATATTCAGCTTAACTTTTATTTCTAGAGATATGCACACAAGTGTATATATTTATAGCTGGGCTCATGTTTTCACCTGTTTGCTGTGCAGAATTCAGATGGGTTTAAGTTAGTAAATGATACGAAAAAAAAAAAAAGCAAAACAAAACTACTGTGAACTCCAGAGTTCTCTGCAGATAAGCACAGGGAAATGCCATCTTTTGCAACAACCTATTTCTTTTTCTTTAAAGTTCCAATTGACTTTTTAAAACAGGGTTCTTCATGTAGTCAAAGTAGACTAGGAGAAGGGGGATAAGTTTGTGCTTGCATGTAGCTAGGTCAAAACCCAGGGCTGCTCCCACTGGTTTGGTGAGCCTTAGTGTCTTCATCTGTAAAATCAGGCACAGGGATACCATCCTGTTAAAATTATGGATAGCATACCCAGAGGTCGAGGCACATAATGGTCTCTCCATATGTCTTAGCCCGTAGCATTAGAAATAACCAAAATACTGCATTAGTCGGAGAGGGAAAAATTTACAATGGTCACCCTTCAGTGCAAGAGGATGAATGGCCTATTGGATTAGTCTTCAACTGTGATATTCACCATTATATTAACACACCAATTTAGTCATTATTTAATGGAAAACAAATATCAGATGCAAAAGGTATAACTATAAAGTTATTGAAATTCATTGTTACCTGTGAAATATTTCTTACTAAAAGAGAACACCTATTTATGACTATCAGCTACCAATTGTCATTTGATTTAAAATTCATCTGCTACAGGTCCTCTTCTAATTGGGTGACTTTTCAAGAAAGCTTCATTAAATATTCATTCTCTACAATGTTTTAAAAAAATAATTGTCCATATTAGAAGTATGAGGATAATTAGTTAAATCACAGTCTTAGGTTGGTATGTAGTAGGGAACAAATGCATGTTGGTACCTTTATGTAACTTTAGAACATTTGAGAATTTTTGTCAGAATTTTTTAGCCTTTTAAGCTATTTCTCTAATGGGAATCTGTCTTTACTTTTCTTTTTTTTAGGGTGAAGAGAGCAGGGCTAGAGTCACAAGGTTTTAATAGAACTGCAGATTAGTTAATTTTGAAAAAAAATCTCGTTAAGATGATTGCCCTTGAGGAAAATCCTTCATGTGTGAGTAACTATCCTTATTATTTCAACTACTTTGCTAACGAATAGAATTATCTGACAACATTTCAAAGGAATATCACATGCAGTTAGAAGAAAAGGTGTAGCTTACAAACAATGTGATACATGCTTTGTGGAAAAATCTATACGATGGGTCAGAGATTTACACAAGATAAATCTGCAACTCTGATTTTTGACTCTGTATTTTAACTTGTCTTTAAGGTGATTAAATTTATAGTGCAGATTAAAGAAAGAATATATCTAGCATCCTCTTTATAAGAGTGGGAATGGTCAGTCCATGGGTTCTTAGCATCTGATGAAAGTTGAGATTAAACATGTATCTCTTTCTCATGCTGCATCATAGGTATCCATTGTGTCAGAGAGTGGGCTTACCCCACAATTTAGGCTATGTCTTAGAAATTAATTCCAGTAGTTTGTCATATTCACTAGGCTATGTGAGTGAGAATAAAATGCTATGCTGTTGAGTAACCTGTAGCTAGAATTGCTTAGACAATGTGAGCACCTGACGGTAAAATAGTATTATTTAGGCAGAATGACTATTTCTTCACCAGTGGGATCTCTTAGATTAGTAGTAAGACTTAGAATTGACGTTTCACTTTCGGAGTCTTTGTTATTTTTGTGATATTGTGATAGTTGTTAAATTGCTTACATAGGTTACTATTACTTGGCAGATGCTTATGGAGGCCTTTTGTTGGTGTAATGAGAAATCTGGTTAGGCATGCAGTAAATCTGTAGCTTCTTGGGAAGAAATTCTCGCTATACTCAAGTAAGGAGGTGTTCTACTGGGTGCGATTGGCAGTGACTGCCTGACATCTACACTGCATACTGTGATGTCTGCAATATGACATATCACTGGGTATGAATCAGAGATTTAGGAGAAGTTGAGCATAAAAGGAAAAGTCAGTGGTCTGCAGAAGTGACAGTAGTTCTCTAGGAGGACTGAGGAACAATACTGGGACATGTATAACTTGTTTGTGTTCAAGACAGAAAGTCCAAATGTAAGGAGACCAATACAAAAACACATGTGAGTGGGTAATAGTTGGAGGGATACACGACTGTTTTTATATTTGTAGAACTCTTGACCTTGACTTCTGTCCTAGCACTTTATGCTGTAAGTTGTGGCGAGGCCCTCATCCTTTTGCACTTATACTTCCAGAGCCTTGGTGTATGGAGAATCTGACAGTGACCCTACTGATGGCTGGCATTCCTATCTCTTTCCTCTGTTAAAGGACAGCACCTCCTAAGAACTGCAACCCTGCCTGCAATTAAAGGAAGATAGAGGACTAATGTGCAGGATTGTTTCCTAGACCGTCGCATACTTCTGATATATTTTTACTCAGAATGTTTTGTGAAAAGCGCTATAGCAAAAGACTGCACAAAAATTAAAACAAGTGATGAGGACTGATGATGAGACTCAGTCATTCCCTGAAAGCTGCAATAATGTCAGAGTGGTAACTGGATAATATGTTCTGTTATGGGCTGTGTCTATTTTTCCTCTATCTGAATTATCAATTGGTTATCTTTTGTTTATACTGGAGTGAATAGTTCACTCTGTGTGTGTGTGTGTGTGTGTGTGTGTGTGTGTGTGTGTGTGTGTAGACATATGTGAAAATTGGCTGTATTATAATATTTATCATTAAAGAACTGCCTTTGTTTCATCTTACAAGCATCACACTGGTGATTTGAATAATAGAGCTGACTGGCTTACTCACTGAAGGTGGCTTCCATAATGGAGCAAATTTATGTGCCGAGGTTCTCATTTTCTTTATTAGATAATTGGGCAAAATGCTGAGAAACTGCGACTAATTGAACACTCATTCCAGCTTTTGTCTATATTGAGGCTGGACAGGTTTTCTGATGTTTGCAAAAGAATTAAATATCCACCAAACCTGGCAGCCGCTTCTCTTATCCCAGTATGTTTTCATTAAATTTGACAGAGTCCCTAGGCTTAAATGTGGTTTACTCTAGAATTTTAACACTCACCTTTTATAAGAATCACATATTGGAGGATGTTTTCATTTTAGGAAAAAAAGCATGATCAAAGACAGGTCATACATTCCCATCTTTGAGGCAGTGGGGGCAAATGAGCAGGGTTCAGATCAAATGTTTTTGCTAGCATGACATTCAATAGGTAACAGTTGCCCTGAAGCAGAGCATGAAAGAGTTAGGGGAAAGAATAATAAAAACTGAAAAACCTTTGAGAAGCCATATAATATTAGGCATTTTGAGAATCACAAGTTGAAGAAATTTCATTTATTGGATCACGCAGTGAGACATAGGGTATGCTCCTTCAACACTCTTCCTTTTTCCCTCCCAGTGCTGCTGCTGTAACATAGGTCTCAGTGCTAGTGTGGTCTTGGTCTCTCAGGATAGCATCCTCAAAGATTCTTTCCTTCTACAACGTCTTGTGCTTCAAGTCTATTTTTTAGATGACATTCACATTTATTTCCTTGAAAAATATATCTTTTACTGTTCTGTTTTTAAAAATCCCCAACAATTCCTAAATCTAAAATAGCAAATGTGTAATTTGGTCAATATGACACTACTTAACCTTGACCTACTTCAAAGACTTGTTTTCTAATATTCATCATGCATTCAAGTTTCCACAAATCTCAGCTAACACATTCCTCAGGCAAACCCCTACTTCCTTACCTCTGCATACCTGATCAATCATTTCCTGAGAGTTACCTCATTTTGTATTCATTTTTTTCCCAGTGAAAGTCTATCATCCCTTTAAGGCAAGCTCTAGTATGGTCTGTAACATGCCGCAGTGATTTAATTTCTTGGTTATGATGCTGTATGTGACTGCTTCTAAGTGTGGGATGGACATAAGTCTCATTTGTAGTGACCGTAGTACAGCAAAAGGGATGTTCTATGGGTTAAAGTTAAAAATTCTCCTAGAAGAATCATGTGTTCTGAGGTGGGACTTTTGGAAAGTGACTGGCTTGTGGTTGCTATACTCATTGGTGTTATAGTCCATTGATGAATTCATAGCTCAATGTACCTGAGTTGGGGAGATAGCCCAGAATGTTGAATTATTGTTTTTTGCCTTCTTTTTCTTTATCTTCCTGTATGCTATGGGTTGAACAGCTTTTCCTTGCCAGGCACTTCCACTATTCTATTTCTACCTTAGATACCGGCAACCATGAGCCAAACCCTTTGAAACCAAAGCCAAAATAGACCAGTCCTCCTGAAGCTGCAGATGTCAGGTACTTTGCAAGGAAATGTGATTAATATAAGATGAATGCCACACATGGAATTAGTTTATAGAAACTGTGACTTAGACAGCATTCATTATCTTTTTTTGTTGTTGTTGTTCTGATACCTTAAGGTTTCCATGATCAGGAACTGAGGAAAACCTTAAGCCAGTGGTCAAAGAAGAATGGAGTCAGAGAATAGCTTGAGAAGAACTGATCCTATCCTTCACTTTGTATTATAGAAGCATAGCCTTCAAAAGACATCACAGTCCAGATGGAACTTGTATGGAAAACTTGTGGAAAGCTTTGAATCAGAGGCATCCAGTCAACTGTTCCTGAATATGTAACATAAATCAATAATATGATGTGTTTGAACCCCCTAAAATTTTGAAGTTGTTATGATATATATATACCGCTAGTCAAACTTTAATTCCTCAACATTATATACTTTTTTATAATTAGAAGTAATATCTCTCATTAGTGGAGGTTATTTTCTGCTATAATAGATGTGTACTGTATTCTGGCATGTTTCAAACTCTGTGTTCTCTTGTTTTCATTTGATGATGACATTTTTCTTTTCATCTTTGAATGTCTTTACCATAGGGTAGTTGACAACAGATTTTGTAGTAAATTTACATAAATATTTGTTGAATTAAAGTCAGTCAATATGTTGAATCAAACTTCAATAAGTCAACGTTGGTCTATAAGAACAATTAGTTAATATTTCAAGCTTTTGCAGCTCTTCAGTTTGGGCATGAAGTCTGGTACATACTTGAGGATTATGTTACACAGTTTATCAGGGTAATGTACTTAAGATGGCACCAAATATTTCTTACTTTGGAATAAATGAATTATGGGAGAAACTTGATAACTTTCTTGTACATTGAAGTAATACTTCTCCTAGGCTAAACTCAGAAAATTATGGATCGTTTCACATGACATTTTCTTTACTGCAATATCAAAACTATGATGATATCCTAGACTTAAACATGATAGCAACAAAACAAAGCAAAACAAAAAACATGATAGCTATTTGGATAATGTCACAATATCACTTTTTGATTAGAAGTTTTGTTTTATTGCCTATATGGTTGACTGTAAACACTAGCTCGTTGCTATATGTAGTAGCTAAGAACTCACCAATTACTATGAAAAATTAGTACTGTCTTGCAGTAGAAAAAGTATGAGAATGAGTTTGGACAGATTTGGCCTGAATTTGGATAAGAAGCTTAAATATTGATTTATCGTGAACAAATTATTAATTTCTCTGAATAGTACACATGTATTTGATAGCACACTGGATATTTAATAACTTGTTTCATGGAATAACATGTATAGGTTACTAGAGTATAATAGGAATTAGGAAGTAAATTATAACTAAATATCGGATTATTTGGCTAATTAATGCAACCAAATTTTCAATTTATAGCTTTCATTCTCATGGATTTCCTTTGCCCTTTTTTTCCCTTTGATATCACCCATAGATTGATGAAAATCTCTTTTGGTACAGTAGTTTTTAAAAAGGTATTTACTACAGGGCCTACAGGATCTTACTACACAGATTAGACTCATAGTGACTCTCCTGTTTTGAGCCTTCCAAGTGCTGGGATTATAGGCACGTACCACCATGCCCCTGGTTCCTGAATCTGCCTAAGCAGGCACTTCAGTCTACTGAGCTATCTGGCTGGCCCTTTGGTATAGTACTGATTTTTCAGAGTTAATATTACTATGAAGGCCCTTAATTCTTTCTTTCACTTGGTCATTAATACAACAAATACTGAGTCCCACAGATAAGTAAAGCACTCAGTACTCATGTCTGAACTCCTTGAACATGAAATTTCTTGAAAAAAATTTTCTGAAATGTGTTATTTACTAGACTTTCCTATTACATATTCCTTCATTTGGAGGACTATTGGCTTTAAAACTTGCAATGTTTTAGTTATAGGATGTGATCAACAATTACAGTGAATGTTTAAATATAAATTTAAAAAATATTACAGTAAAAGACACATTGTCATTATTCTCTATCAAAATACTCCTTCTAAGGGCCAATGAGATAGCTCAGCAGACTAAGTGCCTCCTTAGGCAAGCCCAGGGACAAAGGTTTGATCCTGAATACCCCATGCTGTACAGGCCTCACTCATGAGCGTGGAGCTAATCACAGAGATAAGCATGGCGGTGCATGCCTATAATCCTAGGGCTGAGGAGGCTGAAAATAGGAGGATCACTAAGAGTCCAAGCTGCATAGTTGGACCCTGTACCAAATGCGTTAAATAATAATAGTAAATATAATAATAATAAATATTCCTAGTATAAAATACACTTAGAATATCTTTCTTACCACTTTTCTGAAGCAGTCTTGGATTTCTTTAGTGAATGTCTTTTCATGACTGCCTTCAAATCTGTAATCAATTAAAAATGTTGCAGTGGCAAAAAATCTGCAGCATGATTGTGTTATTTAATTGTACTTAATTGTTTTATAAAAAAAAAGATGTTAGTGTATGAGTTTTTTTTTTTTTTTTTCTGAACTAAAGCCTCAGTATTGAACTATAACGGCAGTGTTGACAGTCTGGGATAAGTAAGTGAGTTTTCGGCTGCAGTTTAGACATTTGTCTCTAACAGGTTTGTCATCATTGGTTGAGGGCAGTTTCTGTCAAATAGAAACCTTCTTCACTGAATGTGGCATCACATGGAGACCTCCAGTTCTTTCCTAAGGTCTAACTGACCATGAAAGTAACTGATTCTCACTGTGCATGATACCAAGGCAGCCACAACAGCATGAATAAAGACAGAAAGAAAGATTTCTAAAACTTCTTGAGAAAGTGGTAAGAAGAATGTGGTAAGTGTGCCAGAAGCGAGGGAAAGAGATTGAGTGGGATCCACAGCAAGGCATCCTTTACAACAAGAAGGGTTTTTCTTTTTTATCTAACACTCACTGGATGATTTGATCACACATCATGTTCAGCCTTGAGTCACTTCCACATTCCTTCTTTCGTGGCTCTGTGACCTTGGTTGAGTCAATTTGATTACCACTTTCCTCAACTGTGAAATTGGAAGAATAATGACCTTTCATGAAGAAGCTACTGTGTTAGTTATATATGATATTCACTGTAAATATTCAGGTACATTATCAGATGGAGTGTTTTATAAAATTTATCATACAATATTCATATAATATGAATAAATCTTGTTGGACAAGTTCATATATTGGGAATGATGTGCTAGAATATGTAGGGTAATCTGAAAAACTACAAATGTGAATGGTTATTTTTATGTATCTAGAATGAGACATCTTTCTAATAATTCACTGAATTCATGAGTCTATGCAAAAATGCTCTGTAATCAATAGGAAATCAATGAAGCTTTGCTATTGCGCAGAATAATGTGCACTAAGATGCCAGAAAGACCTCATTTAGCACTGAATAAGGTGATTTCATCAGGTACACATCAGTTAAAAAATTCTCGATTATATAACCTCCTAACCAGTTAGCATGCGCTTACTATGGCATTTGTTTCCTTTTGTTTATTTCTGTAGGTTTTTTCTTTATGTCACTAATATCCAATTTTGCCACCAAGGGTCTTTCCATTTTCTTCAAAGTATTTCATGATTTTTCTAAAGGATAGACTTGGTATTCTTTTCACAGCTAAAATATATAATGTGGGTAACATGGCAGGTTAAGGGGGCTAGCCTTCAACGACTAGATGGATCCTTCTGTCACCCTACTTGTCTCCTATGAGCAGAGCTGTAAACTACACTAAGATAGTATAAAGGCAGCTTTCCATACCATCTTTTGCATGCTGATTGTAGGTTGGCAGCTGTAGAGATACACAGCTCAGATTTCCTTCTAGGACCTATTGCCTGGAGGAGAATTGGCTAACAACCCCAACTGGTGCCCCTGTGAACTTAGCTCTGCTTGCCTTGATACCCCTTAAATGGCTGAGCATGAGATCAGGTTTGATGAAGACTTCCTTTGTCCTGGCTGAGAATCTCAGACTTAAATTGTGATCTGAGATTCCTCCTACAAATCCTTCCTTTACTCTGTCTCCACAGGTATCTGATTCAAATTGTGATCTGCTACCTCTTTCTGCCTACTCTTGTTTTCTTGATTTTATCCACAAAAGAATTCTAACTGCTTCAATTCTTGCATGTCAAGTGTTTGCTTGGCATCTGTTCCTTACTAAATCTGTGCCAATACAGTTGGTAATATTTTAACATATTAGAAATGCAAGTGCATTCCACAGAGATGCCATACTGACCTGAAAAGGAATTGGCTTCTCCATGCCCTGCTATCCAGAAATCCACATTATTATGTCAAACAATATGCATTGTATTATCTGGAATGGATGAGCCTGAATTTACAAAGGGAGGGTGATAAAATTTTGAAATTCCATAAAAGTCATGAAATTCTTCCTTTTGATTCAGACTTAAATTTTTATATCTGTACATGCACAGTTTATTTAATATAACTAGTTATGTATGTGATATATATAAATATATGTAAACTATATTTTTGTTTTCATTAACATTTGTTCTTTAATGTTGTATATATATAATATCTATCTATGTATTGTTTTCACCTTGGACAATAAATATGAATATATAGTCCTATGCATACCTATCTATCTATCTATCTATCTATCTATCTATCTATCTGGACATCTAGACATCTAGATATCTACATATATGTTGATATCTCATTTATTAATTTCATATAAGATTAATGTTATCTACTTCCCTGCATTGCACATCCCTCCAATAAATACATTTAATATCGCATACTTTACTTAGTAAATATTTATTTTCTGGATATTGATAATAACTCATATTTCCTGAATGCTAGAGATCACAGCACTGAGGAACTCTGCCTTTCAGTTATTTAATTTATATTTGTTTTCTGGCTAAAATAACACTAAAAACCATTACATACCTTTTGACTTGTTTCAGAATATAAGCAAGATATAAGAAGTCATGTTCTTGGCTGAATTTCAGTAATATAAAGGCTCCTCTTTATTTTTATCATATAGTCTTTATAGGCTTGTGCTATTCTGATTGGAAAGCTCACAGCAATTTGCCCAAAGCTTATTCCAGTGACTGCTGTGAAACATGAGGCAAAGATTTTTCTTAGCTCACCTATCCTCTGTATCTTATCTCTTCAAGGCTAGACTTCTCTGCCTCCAAAGTTTGCAGCTGGATAATTGGAATAAGCTATCCATATTGCTATGCTAAAGGATAAGAGAAGGCAGTTCTCCACTCTTATTTTTTTTCAAGGCAAAATTCAGTATAATAAGACATCCAGAAGATGAGGATTTTACTTTTGCTTTCTAATGAAAATATCCTAGGTAGTAAGAATTTTAGTTTATACTTGAGCAAACCACTGGAAAATGTGATTTAAGTACATGACTATCTTTATTATTACTAAATCATGGTGCAGGCAAACAGCATTCACAGCAAGGTGACTATATAATTTCTATCCTGATGATATCAGAGTATTTATTATTGCTTAGAAACTTATCTAAATTTCTTCAGAACATTTTTCAATGACTTAATCAAATTGTATTGTGATTTCTAAAGGATCTCTAGTCTTCTAGCTTGCAGTAGTGATATCATGTTATTTCTAAGTATATGTAATCTACTTCTTACTGTATATAATCCTCATGTATCAAAAAATCAATTAAGATGGCCATGAGTGATAAACCATAGTGAGAAAGATACTGACATAAGGAGTATTAAGCTCAGCATGAAAACTTCTTGACAGCTATGATAAACACCAAACAGAAGATGGCTCAGTGTGTTCTCTGTATGGACACAGAAAGAAACTTTAAATTTTAGTAACTGGAAAAGATGACCTTCTTTATTAATACACAATTTTAAGCAATAGCTACTAACAAAGTTCTTTCTGTTAGCTAACCCAAATGCTTCACATTGAAGTTGAGAGTATCTTTCTTGTTTAATATATTTTAAAGTACTTTTGATTTATAACAGATAGCATTTTCGTGATCTTTTCCCATCTGCTTTTAATTTGCTACTAGAATAGCTCTGTCTTCTACTGATAGAATTTCTCTTTTATCAAGCTGCTTTGCTGTGTCTCACCACATAAACCTAGATTAACTTCAAGGTGTCTTTTCTGAACTCATACAGAAATATTTATATGCAAATACTTGATAATTCTAATCATAATGTTCAAATAACCACCAAGCCCTGATGATTTAATGTCCTAAATATTTAAAATTCTGTCCATATTGCTCCACCAGTGAATTCATAAGAACATACCCTTGTCTGAGAACGGTGTAGTCTCTGAGTTTCTATTTTTCCATTGCTTTTTCTGTTACACACTTTTGAGCCTTTTCTTTCAGTTTAGCTCAGTTATGAAGGAGTTATGACACCAATTTATGATGTGTATTATAAAATGCATAACACATATTTACAATTTTTGGATAACAATATGAAAATATTATAGTTTCAAATCCTTTGAAGTGAAAAAAACTTGTACAGTAGGGAAAATACATTCAATTTACATTAGTTGGAGGTCTTTGTCTTTACATAAAGTTATTTTACCCAGTAGATATGACAAACATGAAGATTCACATGGCTAATCAAAGCTTGGTGAGAATATATATATATATATATATTTTTTTTGTCTTTTTGAGACAGGGTCTCACTATGCAGTTCAGGCTGGTCTTGAGCTCACTTTTGTAGCCCAGTCTGTTCTCGAACTCACAGCGATCCTCCTGCCTCAGCCTCCCGAGTGCTGGGATTACAGGTGTGCGCCACCACGCCCGGCGAGAATATCTCTTAATTCATGTCTCCTCACCTTTTAATTTGTTCCTTTACATTTATCTGTACTTAGCTCCTGTGGTGATCCGCATGAAGTGTGTACTTGATCCTGCCATTTCTCTTTACGAAATGATTAAAGGATAGCCTCTCCAAGTTGAGTAAGAAGAGTAAACCTCTTAGAATCCCATCCAAGTTTATTTTAACCATTACATACTGTAAGCTTAGAGAAAAGACTCACAGAGTTATTTGAGACCTAGGAGAAACCTTAGAAACCCAGCTGGAAAAATAAAAATATAGAACAAAGTGCAATAAACAAATGTTTGTTTAAATACTTACAGAATGCAACAAATTGTGTCAATCAACTGCAACTACAATTCAACTCAAGCATTACATGTTGTCATCACTAAAAAACATTTCAGTCAAGAGAATGCACATATAACTATGGCCCAATAAGGAGCTGCAATGCAAATTTAACTTATAATGGAGCTAAAAATAATTCAATTGCCAGTATTTTTCTTTAAGCTTTTCTAGGTGTAGATAGGTTTTGAAACATAAATACCATTGTGCTGAGATGAGCTAATAATCAGCATGGCAACATGCTGTTTTCACTTGTTGCATAGGATTATAAATGTTCACATTTACGCTATGTAGTATAGGAGTGTAGTAGTCCATGCCATCAAGGTTTATAGAAATATATTTTACAATGTTCAGAAAATTTACAGTGTTCACTGACACATTTTTCAGTATTAACCATGGTTATGTTCAAAGTAGACAGTTGCGATGTAGTAATTTAATGCGTACAGGACATGGCTGGGTTATCCAAATGAAGAGTGCAACAAGCCTATTAATGTCACAAAATATCCCTGCTCCTTTATGTTTCCAAAATACCTCTGAGCAAAACTCAGGACACTCACTATCTATAGTAAAACCACCTCATGTGTCTATCTCTCACTGTTTTGTATGATACAACATTTATAATATTAGAGTGAAGTAACATATTACTACTTATTTTGGTCACTAGTATATTATAAGATAAAATGTTCAGCACAGAATATTTAAACTTGTAAAACATAACCACTATTTGATAAGCCTTATTTTTAAACTTAACTAATGATTTCTAAATGTAATAATTTATACACATATAAAGTAATATGTAAAATAAAATTTATAGATTATAAATGTTATATATACACTTATCATATAATGTAGCAAATTAAGTTGATATAATAAAGTACTACTTATAGATAAAATATGTAAATGAAAGAAAACACAGTGAAATTATAAGAAGAAGTACTTTTTAAAAAGTCTTACAGCCAAATATGTCGGTCTTGAAACTACAAATGTGTGTGTGTGTGTGTGTGTTTCTAAATTGCTTTCCTTGGTTGTAAAAGATTTTCCTAGATTTATAACAGTGAAAGATTGAGGAGACTAACATAAAATATATTCCCTTCAGTAATCATTTTCAAATACTAACCTTTATTTGTTTGACAATTGTAGAAGAGCATTGCAAACATTCCCCACCCACAACTTCTCTAATTATTTCATTGTTGCTCACATGTAGTTCGCTTCAATAAAAATATTTCTAGTTCATTACATATAGATGTAGAATTCAATGCAGAGTTTCCTTTTTAGTGTGAATAGTGAAATGTTTAGAAATTGTATTTGCAGTAGCCATTGAGCTTTCGGGACTCTCATTTTCTGTCTCCTTGAGGGTATTAAGCAATTTTTGGCAAATGCCTTTGGGAGAGGGCAACTTCAGGTGATTGCTGATTTTTAACTGCATGCATATGTGTCTGGATATGGATTCACTCAACCAGTGACTACATCATAAAATGACCAATATCAGCGATCTTGAGCTGAAGGTATTTTTTTACCTCCTTTCCAGCATCCTTTTATTTCAATTAGTAGGACTTCCTTTGGCACTTTTTATAATGGTGTTGAGTTCCCTAAGGTTTGATTTACTATAGAAATATCTTAATTTTTCTTTACTACTGAAGGCAGTTTTGTCAGGTATAGAATTCTGCAATACCATATATTTTTTTGGAACTGTAAATGTATCATCTAATTGCCTCTGAGTTTCTAATTGCCTATGAGTTTCTCCCTAAAAGTTTATTACCAATCTTACTGAGGCTCCCTTGTACATTATATCTCATTTTCTTATTGTCCTTGCATTCTATAGTCTCTTCTATGGACCTACACATCTGTTTTTATCAGTGTAGCTTTGCGGTATAACTTGAAGCCTGTAATTTTTACGTTTTCTGCTTTGTTTTGTTGTCCAGTATTGCTTTTGCTATTCCAGGTGTCTTTTGCTTTTACATGAAATTTAGGACCATTTTTTCTAGTTCAGTGAAGAATATACTATTTGTGTTTTCATTAGGCTGTATTAATTTTACTACCAGTATTTGTAGCATGGGCATTTTGACTATGTTGATGCTGAATATCGAAAAGCAGAGGGTAGTTATGAATTTTCTGATATCTTAAAGATCCTTATTCAGAGTACTGTAGTCTTTATTGTGGAGATCCTTCACTTACTTGGTTAGGTTACTTCCTAAATATTTACTTTACTTAACAAAATTGTGAAAGGTAGTGTTTCCTAATTTCTTTCTTATTGAGTTCATTATTGATGTACAAAAATGCTATTGATGTTTGTGTGTTGGTTTCATATCCTGCTAGCTTACTAAATTTGGTACCAAGTTTTGAAGTGTTTTGTTGAGAGTTTTTGATGCTTCTATATAGAGGGGCATGTCATTGGCACATATGGATAATATGACCTCTTCATATATAGGACTATGTCATATTATATTGAAATATATATATATATATATATATATATATATATATAATCTGTTATCAGAATGATTTGGTCCAATTTTTGGACTGCTATATTGAACAGGAATGGTGATAATACACATCTTTGTCTTGAATTTGATTTAGAAAGAACACTTTCAGTTTTCTCCCATCTAAAATAATGTTGATGGTTAATTTGCCAAACACACCTTTTATCAGATTAAGATAAAGTTCTCTCACACCTATTTCATTCATGGTTTTAACATAAAGAGATGTCAGATATTGCGAAAGGCTCTCTATGTGTTAAAATGATCATGTGACTTTGCATTTGCTTCTCTTCATGTGATATATAACATTTATTGATTTGTGTATGTGATACCATTTGGTATGTGATACCATTCTTGTATCCCTGGGATGCAGTCTACACTGCCATGGTATAGTATCTTGTGATGATTTGCAATATTCTGCTCTCCAGCATCTTGTTGAGAGTTTCTGTATCTATGAGCACTAAAGAGATTCACCTGTAATTCTCTTTATCTTAGTTTGATACTTGTCTCATTTTGAAATATTATTAATGGTAGATCCCAGAAATCATTTTGGGATTACTCTTTTGATTTCTATTTCGTAAAAATTTTGAGGATTATCAGGATTAGATGTCTAAAATTCTTGAAGAATTTAGCTCTATGGGCTGATGAGATAGCTCCATGGCACAAGTGCCTGTCTGGCAAGTACAAGGACATGAGTTTGAACCCTGTCTTTTCCTCTCTCTCTCTCTCTCCATATATATATATATATATATATATATATATATATATATATATATGTATATATATTCTTTTTTGGGGGGCATTTACTTTCTTTTTCTTTCCTTTTTTTTAAGATCAGTTAAGTAGTTTTCAATTTCATTTATTGTTTCAAAGTATAAAGTCTGATTCACCGATTCTGTTATTATTTTAAATCTCAATTTCATTAATCTCTGGTCTTATTTTTATACTTTGCTCTCTGCAGCTGCTCAATCTCTAGTGCTCATTTTGTGCCCTGAGATGCTCACCCTGCCAACAATCATGTGCCTTTTCTGACCATGCCAAAGTAAAGCTTAAAGGAGATCACACTCAGAAGTGTCTAATGGCCATGGCTAGGACACAGAATATACCCATATGGAGTTGTCTGAGAGTAATCATGACTTCAATCTCTCCAACATAGATGAGGCCCACAGGCTTCATCACTATTTAAAATTTACTTACTTACTTATTTATTTATTTATTTATTTATTTATTTATTTATTTATTTATTGTTTCCACTGGGCTGCAGTGGGGCCATGATCTCGGAGTGTAGGGCCACTCAGGCTACCAGACAGTGAAGTGCCCAGTCAACATTTTCAGGCTCCTGTTGTTCCACACAAAGAATCAGATGGTACAACCAAGGGATATAAAGTTGAATGCTTATCTTTAAAAAAAATATTTCATTTGTTAATTTTTAAAAAAGTTTTATTAATTTTAATAAGAAAGATATAAAAATGAGACAGTTTTAAAACATTATTAGGACAATCATAATCATTAATACAACGCATATTCTTGTCTTCAGAGTAGTTGTTCAGAGTACAAGATGCGGACATGATGACCTTTCTAAACAATATTAATGCAAGTATTTCTTTGCATTGAATTAAGAGAAAGTAGTTGTATGTTCCAATAGTCCATAATAATAGTGGGTTATCAGCAGAACTGCCATTGTTGGGAGTTGTTGACTTGGGCCTTTTACAGCTCAGCATATTGATCTGGCTTTACTTTTCATACCTCATGGATAAACTTTTCTGCTGGATGGTTAAGGCTAAGTTAAAGCAAGAACTACATGAGAAAAGTAATGTAACTTTTTGTATCTGACAAGGTCAGTCAAAGCCCCTCAGGATTTACTTTGAAACCATGTATAGCGTTTTATAGAACTTTTGTCAGTGTTAGCCATCTGGATGAGTCACAGCCATTGTTTGACCAATTTACACTCTGTGAAAGCCTGAGAGAATGTTTTCTCTCTAGGTGACTCTCCTTAGGCACATTATGCATCATCATCGACCCCTTTCCTCTGTGGCCCTATAATCTCCTTGAACAGAAAATTTGGAACACCACTGAGTTATAGCATGTTACAATACACATTCTCTTATGTCCCAAGTCCTCACTGACTTAGTAGGGCTAGGGCCAAAATATTGGCTATCTTTTTAGCCCTTCTTTTTCTCTAATTTGTTGGGTCTGAAAACTTACATTGTTAACCCTCCAGGAAAGAACAGGCCTCATCACTCTTGAAACACTGATCCTCCTCAGTGACTCTCTAGAGATTTTCCTCTCCTGGTATGATACCAGATATTTGACCTCTTGTTCTACAGCTTCCAACACCTTGGACTGGACAAGTATTCTATCCCCTGGATCTTTAGCATTGCAGATGGCAATCGTGTAGTATATCCCTTGTAATCTTGTACATCTGCTAATAAATCTATGTGCATGATTAAGTGTCTATATTCTTTTTGACTCTAGAAAACGCTATAAAAATAGTATTTTGAGCATGTAATTGATGCTCAATGCACGTTATATGTCTTAAAAGAATAATTATGAAGGTAGAACAGTAATATATATTTTTTATAAGAAATTTAGGTTTTGTTCTCAAGGACCCATGAAGTGTCCAAAAAGTATAGGTATATTACAAGATTAAACATTAAATCATGCATTTTAGAATGAATGTTTGCTTTTCACGTTATGAAGTCTTAAAAAAGATTTTGTGATTATATATATCATTTTTGTGATTATGTATATCATTTTCTCAATGAAATGGAATTTTCTAATTCTCTCTTCTTTTTTCTTTAAACAAACTGTACTTAAGATACATCATTTGTCTAAGATTAGCAAGGTGTATAAAACTTTGAAATTGTCATACTTTTGAATCTAAACATATAGTACAATATACCTGCTCTTTGCTTTCCATTCTCATTAACATCAAATTTCTTCTACCTGAGACTTTGTGTTTTCTTCTTTAATGCTCAAGTTTACTTAAGTTTTCAGTTAGGAACATAATTATACTTTCTTTTCAGTAATAAGTTGTGTTTGGGAACATATGTTGGATTTGGCACTTGGGATTGTAGGTTTAACTCACGAATGTTCTTTCAGACTCACAGGAAGTTGGTTAAACTCTGTAGGTACTATACTTATCAACTGATTAATATACATACTCACATCCATGGCTGAATGGCTTGTTAGGAATTACTGTACTGCAGAAGTTGCATCCCTGCTGGATGACTTTGGAGACTATGTCTTTTACTGATGCCCTTCGCAGCCTTTTCTCTGCTTTGTGCCTACCTAGAACTAAGCATCTTTGTTTAGCCATGTCTTTATAATATGCTGATTCTGCCTTGGAGTCTACTGATCATAGACTGAAATCAAGAGCCAACAAACTTTAAGAGGTGGTTTCTTGTACTTTGCCCAGAAATAGGGCAATCAATGCACAAAATTGGTCACAGAAAAGTGAAATTACTGTGAACTGTATTCAGATGCCTTCAACAGTATGTTGAGGATGTATTATGGTTGAGATCTAAAATGCTTGCCTAAGTCTCATGTGTTCAGAGGTGAAACTCATGAAAGGTGATTGGAAAGTGGTGGTGGTATGCTCAGCAGTGAATTAGTCATTTGATGAGTTCCAGTGCTGTTAGGCAGTGGGGACTAGTTGAAGGAGGGTTACTGGGGTTTGATGTGAAAGCATTGATTTTTCCTCTCTCTCTGCTTCCTGACTGCCATGGATTGAGTAGCTCTTCCCTGCCATTATGCTTTTACACATTATTTCTGCTTTGGAAATGACCAACTATGACTGAATCCTCTGAAGGTGTGAGCTGAAACAAGTTATAGATATTGGATACTGTGTTGCAGTAACACAAAAACTGACAATTATAAAAGCTGGTGCTGAAAGTTGGGTTGTTGCTGTGACAATAGCTGACTGTTTCACTTAGAAGCCTTCAGAACTGGTTTTCAGGAGTTTGGAAAGATTTAGAAATGTGGGATAGAGACATCACAGAATGCTGTGAGAAGAGTATAAGGGTTGGTTCAATTTGCAGTTAATAAAACCAGAATAGTGGAATGAAATGACGACAGGAAATTGATTTACATTCAGGCAGTTAACTTATCTAGATTCTTGTCCATGTTCTATGACTTCATATTGGAATAAATTTCAATATGATAGACCTTGGAGAATGAAGGTCCAAGATGTTCTGGTCATTCAGGGCCATCTAAAAAGTTCATTCTTCAGTTCACCTATATGAACTCAATGACTACTGAAGTCACGGTCTAAAATGGCTCAGGTTCAGATACTGTACATATTATCAGTAAATTTTGGTATCATTCACATAGTTCTGGTTTTATAATAGCAAGAGTTGCAAGAGTTGTGGGGTTATGAGAGATTCTGCCCAGATTTCAAAGGAGGACACTGAAGGTTAAGCAATGTACTTCCCAGGGTACACTGCAGTGCATGAAGAGTAACGCATAAAGATATTGAGAGTGATACAGAAAGTGCAACGGAGTTCCCAAGATCATTCGTTATCTGCTAAAGAAACCCATAGGCAGTAGATAGAGCCAACTCAGGGAAGAGATTGTGTGGCCTACAACTGACCATGTCATAGTGGTAGGGCTGACAAAACCCTTTGTTGCTCACATCTCACCACCTCACATCCCACATTGAGCTGTAGGATTTAATGCTCTCCTTCCTGGTGCTTATTTTGCTTCCATCTGTTTTCTAGTTTGTGCTTCTTCCCTTTTTGAATAGTATTGTTTTTCTTGTGCCATTGTATACTGGAAGAGCTTAACTTTCCTTTCCCTTTTATAAAGGCCAACAAGTTAGAAATTTGTGATGAAACGATACACTGGTACTGGGCTTTTCAACTGTGATGGAATTGTCAAGACTGGAATTCAGTGATGGAGATTTTGGAAGATGATTGATCATTGGAACAGTGGATTAATCCACTGATTGCAGAAAAAAAGCATTGTTAGGTAGTGGGAGGAGGTGTGCCACTGAGATATGACTTGAAAGGTACTCTACTCCCTGCCTTATCTCTGTCTCTGTCTCTACCTTTGACAGTCTCTCTCTCTTTGTCTCTCTGTCTCTCTCTGCTTTGTTTCTTCCTTGAAAAACAAACAAACAAAAAAATGGATGGAATACTCTGGAGCCAAAACGAATCTTTTGTCCTTTAAGTTGCAACTATCATGTGTTTTTTCTCAGGGACAAGAAAGTTGACTAATATGGGAGAGATTGAAAAATTTTGGTAATTTAGCTGGGCGTGGTGGCTCACGCCTGTAATCCCAGCACTTGGGA
>PVJA010018001.1:0-40662 GCA_004027025.1 Myocastor coypus | reverse complement strand
CTTCTCAGAGAAAGAAATACAGCAAGCCTACAAATACATGAAGAAATGCTCCCCATCGCTAGCTATTCGTGAAATGCAAATCAAAACAACACTTAGATACCACTTCACCCCAGTAAGGATGGCTATCATAAAGAAATCAACCAGCAACAAATGCTGGAGAGGCTGTGGGGAAAAAGGAACACTTCTCCACTGCTGGTGGGAATGCATATTGGTGCAACCACTATGGAAAGCAGTGTGGAGGATCCTTAGAAATCTAGAATTGGAAGTTCCATTCAATCCAGCTATCCCCCTACTGGGAATTTTCCCAGAAGAACTGAAAACTTCATACTATAGTGATATCTGTGCACCTATGTTTATAGCAGCCCAATTTGTAATAGCCAAATCTTGGAAACAACCAAAATGTCCATCATTTGAAGAATGGTTAAAGAAAATGTGGTATTTTTATACAATGGAATACTACTCATCCATAAAAAATGATAAGTTTGAAGACTTCATATATAAATGGATGCCTATTGAACATATACTCATTAGTGAAATAAACCAGACCTATATGTGTAAATACCGTATAGTCTCCCTAATACAAGAACTTTAAAGAAGAAAACAAGAACTTAAGGGCATAACACAGCTGAATGTGTTATGGATTAAACAACGAAGCGACTGGAAGCAGACAAAGCAGAGTTGTTACTGAACATTTACAGAGGCTCGTAGCTCCGCTGCTTTCTCCAGGAGTTGTCCACCCTCAAGCATCATAATACAGTGCTGTCTCTGGAAGGTGGAAGAGCAGGTATGGAAGTGCAAGAAGATTGTGTCGGTTCAGGTGACGGAGTCTAATCTACGAAGTAACTCGTTTTGCATTTTAGGAGGAGAATAGAACGGGGCCTCCTTGAAGGCTTTTGTGGACATCGAAGTGATGTCAGTGGAACTGTGGGCACGATCGCCCAGCACTGCCATTATTTTACAATCCGCTGACTCATGTTCCCTATTTTTGTCAATTGCGTAGCATTCAAATTTATTTCAAGAAGACTTTCATTTTAATAACCAATGAAGGACTTGTCAGAAATCTCTGTTACTTTTAAAAACTCTAAATTTTCAGCCATGTCGTTTCTGCCCCCGGGGGCACACAGAGACTGAGACTGAGATTGGGAGGGGTGGTGCGCCCCTGTAGTTCCAGCAGTTGGGAGGCTGAAAACAGGAGGAACACTGAGTCATCTCATGGAGCAAGATCCTACAGGCCCCGTACTAACTGTATTTTTTAAAAATCTAAGCCGGGGGTGGTGGCTAACACCTGTAATCCCAACACTCGGGAGGCTGAGGCAGGAGGACTGGTGCGAGTTTAAGACCAGCCTGGGCTACAAAAGTGAGCTCAAGGCCAGCCTGAACTGCATAGTGAGACCCTGTCTCAAAAAGACAAAAAAAAAATCTAAATTTTCAGAGCCAAATGTAGGAAAACAGTGGAAGTTCGCGCAGAACTCCAGTGATACAGTTGTGCCCACAATTACATTGACGTCACTTTAATGTCCCCAAACCATTGCCTGCTACCAGCAGTCTAGCAACCCCTACCCTAACCCAAGCACCCACTGAGCTACCCACGTCTTCACAGATTTTTTTCTATGAGTATTTATTTGTATTTATTTATTTTTGTATTTATTTATTTTGTATTTATTGATTTATTTTTGTATTTTAAGGAAGGGTCTACAAAGTGTTCAGGGTCTCACTACTAGATCGGACTCATAGTAATCTGCCTCTTTACCGCCTCCCAAGGGCTGGGATTACAGGTGCGTGCCACCACTCAGTCTCGGTTGCTGTCTCAGCACGCCCCAGGAAAGGACAGGCATGGAAGGCCCAGGGACTGGACCTCTGCCCCCTGTGCCTGCTTGCAGGTACTTGAATCTGCTGAGCTATTTGGCTGGCCCTTCTGAGAGCTTTTACCAATTAAAACTAGATCATGCTAATTGCAGCAGTAAAAGCCCTAACAATAAGATCTAAGTCTTCATTTTAAAATACAAATTTGCAATACTTCTGAGAAAAAAGGCCAGCAGGCTGTGTTGAGAAGTGTTATCTACATGTAAATAGTTTCAGGATGATCTTGTTTGTTCCAAGCTTTCCTGGGTCTGCACTGCACAGACGGGAGGTTGTGGAACTACACCCATCATAGAACCCCAAACCACCTTGGCTCAACCCAGTAGCATGGCACAGAATTCCAGGGTGGATTTTCATTACTTTTGGGTGGGTATTAAAATAAGTTTTAAAACTTTTAATAAGTGCTGACAAACGAGGACTCCAAATAATTGGACTTAACAGAGAAAGAATAGAGATTCAAGATGATTTCTCCATAACTATGATTTGAAATTAGGGTTAGAGGTGAAGGGTGGTATAACCAACAAAATGAGCATGATTCCAAAGGGCAACACTCTTTTCTTAAATCAGTCTTACAGTGTGCATTCAAAGTTAGTGATAGCATGTGTCAAGTTTTTCAATACTTTTACACACGTAATGCATATCAAATTAGGTAAGTAGGGTCACTAATACAAATGAAAACCAGTTTTCAGAGTTTCTTCTAGTTACCAGGGAAACCACAGGGTCTTGCTATACAGTTCAGGCTAGCCTTGAGCTCACTTTGGTAGCCCAGGCTGGTCTTAAACTTGCACCGATCCTCCTGCCTCAGCCTCCCAAGTGCTGGGATTACAGGCGTATGCCACCACGCCCGGCTCAGAATGTATATTTTTTAAGTATTTATTTATTTAGTTGGTGCAGGGTCTCATTATGCAGCTCAGATTTGTAGCAATTCTCCTGTCTCAGGCTCCACAGTGCTGGATTACAAACATTCACCACCGTGTCTGGTTTTGGTGGTCAGGATTGGTGTGAGGCTGGTGTGGCAGGTAATGTCTTGGATCAAACTCGAGTTCTTACTGTTGCCAGACAGCCTCTTAGACTGAGCAACTATTTCCCGGGCCCACAGAGTTGTATATTCTTCAGGATGCTAGCTATTATTCCTGGAAAATACAAAAAGCATAGAGTTATTTATGTGAAAGCCAAACAGTACATGGTGCATTAGTTTCAAGAACATAGTATTAAATATGTATTTCATTAAAATGTTAGTTATGTCTTTCTGCCAACAAAACTGTTACAGTTGAGATGGTACACATGTGTCACACACCAGGATTTGCAAAGCAGAAAACTTTCATCTTTGAAATATATTGTAATGACACACACATATATATATATATATATATATATATATATATATATATATCCTGTCAATTAGAAAAGAAAACCAACAAACTTCTGTCAGAGAAATCTATCCTTTTCTCTCTGATGTGTGTTCTGCTACATAGAAGATCCAGAGCTCATAGAAACTTGCCCATGCTCTGAAAAGTTGTCCTCTGTTTTATTTTATTTTATTTTATTTTATTTTATTTTATTTTATTTTATTTTATTTTATTTTATTTTATTTTACTGTATTTTACTGTATTTTACTGTATTGTATTGTATTGTATTGTATTGTATTGTATTGTATTATATTTTATCTTTTTATTTTTAAGTATTTGGTACAGGATCTCACTACACAGCTCAGACTTGTAGCGATCTTCCTGTTTAGACTCCCCAGTGCTGAGATTGCAGGCACCACTACAGCCCTCTTCAGACACTGGCTCTGTAGGCCCTGGGGGCAGACTGGTGCAGCATGTGGGAGTGGGGATCAAGCCCTGGTCCCTGCACTTGCCAAAGCAGTCACTTAGTCCACTGAGCTATCTTGTCAGCTCTGTCCTCTTGCTTTAATCTTTGATATTCTTTAAGTTCCACTTGTTCTGAAACTTACTGAGGGGTGGGGCCTAATTTGCTAAGATCATAAAATAAAACAATACTACTAAATATTTCCAAAGAAAATAACAATAGTCCAAGAATTTATATTTAAAATGTAATTGCTCCTATAGGAACCATGAATCCAGAGCAAATATTAGGATTTCCTACATGAAGGACCAACCCTAAGTATCATTTCCCCTGTTGATCTTCTCGCTGTTAGAAACACTGATAAATGCCAGTAAATATCAGTCACAATACCAACCTGAGTTTAAGTGAGTGAAGATAAAATTTGACAGCAAGACACTGTGGTGTCAAGCCCCAAGATCAATATATGAGGGTCCTGATTCCGCAGGCTAAGACCCTGATATACCTTAAGACAAGAGGGGGTGACATTATACTGCCTCCAGTATGTCAACGGGTCACCCACTCTTTTGTGTCTGTTGGATCAGTTTATGTTCCCAAAACTTGTATCCCTATTTAAAACTTGCGAAGGATAAACCTCTTCATGCATACTTCTTATCTCATTCTTTCTTTCTTTCTTTCTTTCTTTCTTTCTTTCTTTCTTTCTTTCTTTTGGTCTCTTTGAGACAGGGTCTCGCTATGCAGTTCAGGCTGGCCTTGAGCTCATTTTTGTAGCCCAGGCTGGTCTCGAACTTGCACCGATCCTCCTGCCTCAGCCTCCCGAGTGCTGGGATTACAGGTGTGTGTTGTCTCATTCTTGTGAACAAATGAAAAGAAATATCCAGAGGCTTGAGGAAGGAACCCACAATAGACCTCCTTCCACGTGCCTTTTTTTCTAATTATATTTTACTAATTATTAAAAAAAAATCAAAATTAGCTTCTGGCAGAAAAGCTTTTCTAAGAAATTTCACAGTTCATAAACTTTCAGCAAACTAAGCCACAATATATGGGGCTAATACAATTAAATATTTATTCAGCACTGCCTGATAACATTGCTCTCAATCTGTCAGGCATGTTTCCACTGTGATTCCCAGAACTGAATGGCCCTTCCTGTGTGTGTTCTGCAAATCCATTGACAGAGGTGGTTCTATGAGGCTCTTACTAAAAATTGCACAACTGTGCGTTTATTGTTCAGTGCCTTTTAAGATTATATTGTCAAACCTGGGGAAAGAACGCTATATTTAGTGGAGAAAGAAAGCTTCTGTCTGAGAGCACCAGAAGGAATCAGAGTGGGGTACCACATTCTGAAATTATTCTGTTTGTCTTTGTTAGTTGTCTTCATAAAATAGACCCCTGACCACAGATGGATTTGCTTATAAACACCTGATGACACTCCCATGTGGTACGTCTGAGTTCTTCCCAACTTCTACGAAAATAAGCAGCAGCTTCTGTCTCGCAGAAATATTTAGCGATAAAAGACAAATAACAAGAATAAAGGCAAAAACAAAGCAGTATAGTGCAATAAAAATGATACAGAATCCAAGACAACAATAGAAAACTAACAATGGTAGTGACATTCTGTATTGATATCAAATTTGTTGCTCTGATTACCAGGTATAGGCATGGAAGGCTGATCAAGCAACTAAATACTAACTTTTTCTTTCACAAAACCTTAATTTTTTTTCCTTGTCCTTTTTACTTTTTATTTCTTAATTCATTTTAATAAATGTGTTCATGTATCTTCTTTGCTATAGATGGCAGCTTCTTTGAGGACAGCTACCTTTCCCTGATGGATTTCTCTATTTTTTCTTCTTAGCAAACAGAAGGTCCTCATTAAGTAAATATTTTATTTTATTTGTTTTAATGTTTGTGTTTCAGGGAAAGGTCTACAGGGTGTTGAGGGTCTCACTACTGGATCGAACTCATAGTGACCCACGTGTTGACAGCCTTCCAAGAGCTGAGATTAAAGGCAAGCACGACTACGCCAAGCTTAGCAACAAATAAACAACAGTAAAAATGAGAAACCAAAAAAATTCAACAGACCAAAACAGAACGGAATATCCTCAGAGAGAACTGGGAGCTATCACAGAGCTCTGTCCGGCCCTAGGGGCTGTTTGTTCAATAATTGCGATACTGGCTAGATGTGCTGAGAGTTCCAGTGTTTTATGTTGATTAGTCTTCTGTCTTTGATATGGTCCCTACGAGGTAGCTCTTATCGCCCTGTGTGTTTGAGAGTCAAGAGAGAGGCATAAGGAGTTTGCAGAGTGCACACACAGTCACCCGCAGGAACTCCTGCAGAAAGGACAGAAGGAAAACAGAGGAGGAAAACAGGGGTGGAAGAAGAAATTGGGGAAATCTCCCTCTTCAGGGCTATGAGGATAACAGGCCATTTCCCTCTTCCACAATTACTCCTTCCATAGCCTAGCAGAGAAGGTCCATAGTTTGCTGGCTCTGAGGCAAGAGTGTCATAAATGAATTGCTTCTCTGTGAAAGCTGCACAACCCGGAGCATTGAGACAGCTGAGAACAGAGAGACCTGAGTACAAAACTCATCTCTCCAGGTTATATTTCAGTAATTCGCCTCGTCTACACTGTTTCCTTTCAACATGTTTTCCTAGGAAATCCTTTGTGATGTAATACACTGACAAGTATAGTGTGCCCACGATCCAATCATATATTAAAACCCCCGACTCTGATGGCATGAGAAGTCTGGGTACCACTTTAGTTTTAATTCATGACTACACTGGAGACCGTCATGTATGGCAGATGGCCTTGGATACTGTACAAGGAGCTACAGGACTTAATTGTACAATGCCGGATTTTGGACTCATTCACTGTTATCCTCTTGCCTCTGACTTTAGGGATGGAAATATTGATCTTGTGCCACTGAATGTTGGAAGTGTTTAATTTTTTGTTTGTATGGGAGCTCACAGCTGAGCGTTTGTCTTAATTTTCAGCAAGTCTTGGGTCTTGGGTATTTCGGAAATGCTGAAACTATTAGGATTTTTGCAACACTTGAAAATGTAGTAAATACTTTGTGTATAAAGAAATGGATAAGAGTCTTTGGAGAACCCGAGGTAGTGTTGTGTTTTGTGTCTGGATGTTTCCCCAAAGCCTAATGCAGTCATTGAACTTTTTCAGTGCTGGCTTATTCTGAGTGTGCTGTTGATTCATGGTGCAGCGTTAGGATTCAGCATACTTGGATTAAGGGTGGGTGACCGCTGGATCAGTCCACTGATTGAATTGGCACTATCCTAATCAATGTAGCCTGGATTCAGTATAAGGAGCAGAAAAAAGCCTGTCTTGCTCTCTGTGGTTGCTTTTGCTGTCTTTTCCCTTAGAATCAGCTGAGTATGGACTGAAAGCTTTGCAAAGTATAACCTAAGTAAGTGCATTCCCTTTAACGATGGGTTTTCAGCATTTTGTGTCATAATGAGAGAAAAGTAATTAAGACACTATTCTGTATGTCTAACGTTGATAATATAACAAAAAGAATATATGTTCACGCCTGTCCCCTATCATCCCAACTCTAATGTGAAATTTAAGACTGTATTTGTAGTCTTTTGATACCTTTGACAATCATCTTTTCTATTACTTTGATTCATATTTTTCAAGATTTTAGCGATCTACAGCATTGTTTCTTTTCATAATAGTTTAACTAAAGCTTAATGGAGACTTATTAACAGCATATCTTTAATCATGTCTGCCAAATTGCACTATAATATCCCAGTCTTCAAGACTGAAAAACATGTAGAACATTAACTGCAGCACAGAAACCTGCTCATTTCCATGCCCTTTGTAGCCTTATCTACATTCAGGAGCAAATTTCACCACAGAAAACAATTCCAGATTAAGTCTATTTCATGAATTTATTTATGTATTTATTATTTGTAATGTATTTAGTACAGGTGTCACTACTCAGCTCAGACATGTAATAATTTTCCTGTTTTAGCCTCTCCAGCTCTGAGATTACAGGTGTGTGCCACCAGCCTGGTCTCAGGGTCTGGCTCAGCACACTCCAGGGGCAGGCTGATGCAGTATATGGTGCCAGGGATCAAACCCCAGTCCCTGCACTTGCCTAAGCAGGTGCTTAATCTGCTGTGCTATCTCTCAGGTCCAGGGCATGCACAGGAGAACGAAATGATGAGGGCTTTCCTTTTTCTTTGGGTTGCATATCTTCAAATTAGTGGTTTAGTGATGTGTGCCTGTAACCCCAGAACAGGAGGATCACTGGGTCAGAGCTATGTCCTGAGATTCTGTACCAAATACATAAAAAAAATATTTATTTGGTTAGGTTTCCATGCCTTCAACATGTGGAAAGTCAGTTTTTCCAACACCATTTATTGAAGAATCTGTCTTCCTCCCATGAACATGTTTGGCACCTCTGCCAAAGACAAGGTGTCTGAGAGTGTTTGTGGTGGCATTCTCATCTTCTAATCTGTTCCACTGACCCTCAGATCTATTTTTTAGCAGTACCATGTTGATTTCAAAACAGTACCTTGTGGTATAATTTTAAATCAGGGATTGGGATCTTACTGCTTTTAGTTTGTTGTTCAGGATTGCTTTTGTTATTCTAGGTCTTTTCTGGATCCAGGAGATTTTTTTAAGAATGTTTTCTCTAGATCTCCGAGGTATAATAATGGTATTTTATTCAGGATCGCATTGAATCTCTGCTGGGAAAAATAGCCATTTTCACAATGTTTTTCTTCTTATCCAGAAGCAAAGAATATCTTTTGATTTTTGGAACTCCTCCTTAATCTATTTTTTGTTTTCACAATAGTTTAATTTTAATTGTCAAAATCTTTTATTTCTTTTGTGAGATTGATTCCTAAGCATTTCATTTTCATTTGTGTTGTTGTAAAAATATGTTTTCCCTAATTTCTCTCTCAGTATGTTAATTATGCATAGAACTGCCCTTGATTTTTTTTAAAGAATTTTTTTCTTTTCTTTTTTGTTTGTTTGTTTCAGAACTTTTGTTTGTTTATTTATTTATTTTTATGGCCAGCTCAGCCTGCCCTGAGGGCAGGGATGGCACAGCATGTCGTGCTGGGGATGGAACCACGGTCCCTGCAGCCGCCTAAGCTTTCCTAAGCAGGTGCTTTAGACCACTGAGCCATCCTGCCAGGCCCCTGCCCTTGATTTTTGAGTGTTGACTTGGTATTCTGCTACAATATTGAATTTGTTTATGAGGTCAGCAAGACTCCTAGTGGAGTTATTTTGATCTTCTATGTAGAGTATCATGTCATCTACAAATAATGATGATTTTGCATCTTCCTTTCTAGTCATTATTCCTTTTGTTGCTCTCTCTTGTGGGTACCCTTTTGCTTTCCTCATTTTAAAGGAAAGCTTTCATATATTTTCCATTTAGTATGATGTTGGCTGTTTGTAGTAGAAAGCTTTTATTAGGTTTAGGCCAAGAGCATCTATTCCAATTTTCTCTAGAGTTTTTATCATGAATGAGTCAGGACTCAGTCAGGATCATGAATCATGATCTTTGTCAAGATCTTTTTCCGCTTCTATTGAAATATAACACGTCCTCACTCCTTTTGGTTCTGTTGGCATGATGTGCTACTGTAAGGATTAGCATATACTGAGTCATCTCTGCATTTCTGGGATGAATCTTACTTCATTGTGTTGTATAAACTTCCTAACGGTTTGCTGCATTCAATTTGATACATTTTATTGAGTAGTTTTGCATTTTTCCTTTTTTGATAAGGTCGGCTAGGGCCTTATCAACTTCAATTACTCTTTCAATCATCCAACTCTTTGGCACATCAATTCTTTGTATTGTTTTGTTCATTTCCATTGCGTGTATTTCTGCTCTGCTGTTTATAATTTCCTGCCTTCTTTGGTCTTTGGGCTTGACTTGCTCATGTTTTCTCTGTGAGCTAGAGATGCAGTATAAGATTATTTGTGCTCATTCTGTTTTCCTAATATGAGAATTTATCACTTTAAGTTTTCTTCTGAAAACAGATTTCATTTAATCTCACACATTTCAGTAAGCTGTATTTGTGTTTTACTTCTATCACAAATGTTGGTGCTGGGGATTGGGCTCAGCGGTAGAATGCCCAGCAAGCAAGCTGGAAGACCTGGGCTCAGTCCTCAGCATCAAAAACAAAAACAAAAAATATAACTCCTTTCCAGTGCAAATGTTGTTGTAGTTTTTTTTTTTTTTTTTTTTTTTTTTCTCATCTGTGACCCATTGGTTGTTCTGGGGAGTGCTGTATAGTTTTCATGTGTTTATAAAGATTTGGCCATTTCTTTCGTCAATTTCCAGTTTCATTGCACTATGGTCAGATAATATGCATGGGACAATTTCATTTCTTTTGCATTTATTTAAGCACACTGTTTATGCTAATATATGGTATAGTTTGGAGAATGCCCCACATGCGATTGAAACAGGCAAGCGCTTATTCTACTGAGCTATTTTCTCAGCCCCTTGCAGTTGAAACAAATGTGTGTTCTGACGCTGTTGGTCTGAATATTCTGTGAAGGCCTACTAAGTTTACTTCTTCCCATTTGGTTTAGTTTGATGATGGCATTTTTTTCAGAGTTATTATAATTTTATTTCATTTTTAAAAGTAAAAACAAAAGCAAGAAACAAAATCAGAAACAGAAAGAGGAAAAAAAATCAATACGTATGTTAGAGATTTTTAAAACAAGAATAACTGATTAACAATTGTTATATTTTGTATTTTTATCTTCAAATCTGTGGCTTAGATTAATAGATTTAATTCAGTAATATTGGACATATGATTGATTACTACTGCTTGCTTTTAAGAACTCTAACATTTCTGTTCTTGTCTTTTCTTGGTGGTGGCTTTTAATGTGCCCTTTTATGTAAGCTATTTCATAGTTTTCTACCCAGACTGAACAATGGACTAAACTACAAGGATAGAAAGACATATTCTTCATTTTACATGAAATACTAGAAGTATTCTTTATTCTACTCTTGACTTCTAGCAGTGCTTTACATGTAGCTATTATATTACTATTTTTATATATAATAAAATGAAAAGCATGGGCTATAAAACATCTTGCAGGGCTGGCAAGTGGCTCAGTCGTCTCAATCACCTGCTTAGGAAAGCTTAGGCAAACACAGGGACCGAGGTTTGATCTCCAGCACCACACACTGCGCCAGCTCCACCCCCAGGGCAGGTCTTGCAAACTACTAGCCCAAACTAAGGGCTTAGATGTCATGCACACACTCAGAATACTATTTAAATCCTCAGCTAAAAAACAAAACATCTCATGATAAAGTTCTGTGGTATCAGAGGTTTTGAGCATTGAATGTGAACGCTGGAGTAGTCATTGCCACAGAGAATTTACAAAGCTAGAGGAGAGAAAGAAGATAAACTATATTTAAATCACCAAATTAGTCGTGTCAACCCAAAGCATACTGGCTCACTTCAAGGATCCTAGCTACAGAGAATGTTTAAAAAGCACAGTTGATAAGAAACCTTTTAGAAGCCGGTTTAGGATGCTGGCTGACACAGAAGTTGGGAGTAGTTAGAATAGGTTTGTAATGAGCAAATTTGAAATAAGATTAGGAAATTACAGAAGAAATTTCCATATCTAAAAAGGAGGTATTTTGACTGGCGAAAATAAATTGTTTGTGAGTCACATGTGGACCAACAAGAATGAACAAATGTCCATCAACACAATGACTGTTACTGTGGGAATGATAGGTTGTGGTCTTCAGGTTGGTTTCAGTCACCTGAAATATAAACAAGGTTAGCCGGGCGTGGTGGCTCACGCCTGTAATCCCAGCACTTGGGAGGCTGAGGCAGGAGGATCGTTGTGAGTTCGAGACCAGCCTGGGCTACAAAATTGAGCTCAAAGCCAGCCTGAGCTGCACAGTGAGACCCTGTCTCAAAAAGACAAAAAAATAAAAAATAAAAAAATAAAAAAAATAAAATAAAATAAACAAGGTTACATGGTGAAGGATGTTAGACGATCTTATCATAGGTCTCCTTTCCATTCTATGCTTAGTTTGAGCATATATTGTATGCAAATACGTGTGTTTATCATTATTTTATATTTTTCTTTTTCAGGATTAATTTATAATGCAACTGTAAGGACAATAACCACTCGGTCATTGATTAACGTAGGGTCAAAATTGTATTAACCGCTAACATGTTGAATAATCTCATCTTTGCAACAACCATATAAGCAGTGAGTTTTTCTAAAGATGATAGTAACTGTGGCAGTGTCAACAAAATTAATATGCTTCACGTCATTAAGTTAGAAAATGACGTAGTAGCAATTAAAATTTATATAGTCTGAGTCCAAAATAGTTGTCTCTTCTCATTATAGGACTACAGGTACACAGTTGATAATTAATCAAATATACTTCTATTTAAAATTATATGCTCAAAAATGAGTGGAAATGAATAATGAAAATATTGGAGATAAGTCAAACTATTGCAAAGATAAATATTCATTTAACAATAGTAAAGAGGGCCGGGCATGGTGGTGCATGCCTGTAATCCCAGCACTCGGGAGGCTGAGGCAGGAGGATCGGTGTGAGTTCAAGATCAGCCTGGGCTACAAAAGTAGCTCAGGCCAGCCTGAACTGCATAGTGAGACCCTGTCTCAAAAAGACAAAAAAAAAAAAATAGTAAAAAATTAGTGTAAAGGGGCAATTTAAGTGTGAAAGAAAAAATATAGAGTTGAATTTAATACTACGACTGGCTCAAGTCCTCAATACATATGTGTTAGGCTCAAGTGCTTGGATCAATTATCTTAGTCTTCATGGAAAATTAACACTTGCTAGATAAAATGTTGTGTGCATTCAAAGATAATCTCTGCTTGGGTCTGGGGAGATAGCTCAGGGCCACAAGTGATGCCTGGAATAATCTCTGCTTGGTAGTTTACCATGTTTTCAAAGAGGTGAAAAGACATGGTAAGCATGGTAGTTTACCATGTTTTCTAAGAGGTGAAAAGACATCAGTTAATCTCACCTTAATATGCCACACACACTTGCACGTGCGCACCCATGCACACACACACACACACACACACACACACACACACACGCAGAATAATACACCATCAAGATTAACTTTGACCTAAAAATTCTGATGCAACACTTGTTCCTTTCAATGATTCTATATTGTGATTAACATTGAACAAATTGATTTTGAATAGCTAATGTATGTGTGAGTGGCCAATTTAGTTTTTAAATTATGCAGAAAGAGCTTAGCAAGCATCTGGTTAATGTGCTACTTAAAAAGAACTTTATTTTATTAGATTTAAGCCATGTATATTTTCTTGGGGAAGCAGGATGGATACATTGATTTTTTTTCTGAAATAAAGTCACTATTACTAACAGAAATATTTATAAACATAACCGTTTTAATGAAAGATATAGATTTTTACATTTATGAGATAAAATTTTTAAATATTTTCTTCCTTAAAATTTTTCACACATGCCAGGCATGCCTGTAATCCCAGCACTTGGGAGGCTGAGACAGGAGGATCGGTGTGAGTTCAAGATCAGCTTGGGCTACAAAATCAAGGCCAGCCTGAACTGCATAGTGATACCCTGTCTCAAGAAGACAAAAAAAAAAAAAAAAGAGTACACATTTCCTGTGTTTGTTTGTTTGTTTGTTTTTGTCAGAGAGCATCATTTTTGGTATAGAAAGTTGAAAGAGATCATCTATTCCATCTCATTTATGATGATGTATTTTGAGTGAAACACATCTTAATATCACACACATTTGTGGTCAGACAAAGAATACACACATTAGTATTCCCATTTCCATAATAGAGTTCCTCATTGTCCTTCGTATTACTCTTTAGATTGTTAATTTGAAGGTATTTGTGGATTGTTAATTATATACCATTATTACATTTCACCTTTCACATCCTTAATTTGGATAGTGAGATTTTATAGTAAAAAAATTTTGATCAATATTTTGCAAAGACATGATGATACAAGGCATGATGGAAGCTTAACCAGGGTGGTTCTGCAGTCCTACACCCCGAGATGTAGAGGACCCATTCTAAGGCAGCGCGTCACCTGAACAGGGAAGGAGGACCTGAGGAGACACTACGAATGCCTTGCTGCTATTGGAGGAGCTGCGGTGTTTGCCTTCAGCTCAGACGTCGTCTCCGAGTTTCTAGGGTAGACGTCGGCTTCCGCCTCAGATCCTCCATTCTCCCAGCACCGACACTTTAACCTGACACCAAAGGCCCACGGGCTGCCTGATAGGAACTTGCATGGGACAGTGCAGAGCTCCTGACTCTGGACTGCGTCCTTCAGTCTGCACTCTGCAGATGCCTGCCCTCTACACACTTCCTGTCTCAACCATGTGGCTGACCCTCCAAGGCCAATCTTGTAATTGCTCGCAATTACGTTTGCAGAGATCTTCTATCTTTTTCACTAGTGACACTTTGGCTGAAACTATAATACATCTCCGGATGGCACCTACCAAAGAGTGAGCTCTCTGAACTCTCTGCAACTATCATTTGCCTCCTATTAGCAATTTAAATGTTAGTGTCATTATCAACTGATCATGTTAAAAGCACATGGCATCTCCTGCTTGCAGAGTGATGGTTGAGCTTCTGTTACAGTGTGCGCATTTTTAATTATGCAGCGGAAACATCCAGTAAGTTCTTTTGTCTAAGAAAGGGGGCAAAAACGAGCCATCCATATAAAAAATATGTGCAAATTTAAAATGATACGCCTTTGATTTAGAGATAGCAGAATAAATACCTTGTCAAGCTTGTTCCTGCGAAAGCGCAATCTCATTTTTTGTTTCTCATGAGGAATGTGTGTTTATGGGCTGGAGACATAGCTCAGCTGCATAAGCACCTGTCTAGCAAGTGCCAGAGGCCGCTCCTCTTGGTGTGGATTGTCACAGTATAAAGTACTTATTTCCCATGTGCTGTCATCTGCAGATTGAGAGTCACCAAAACACATCTGTAAAAGCTTTGTTCTCAGAGCAAGCAGCCCTCTTGGAAGATGTAGGAGGTGAGGCCACTGTGGTGGTCTTCCGACCCTGTGGGAAGGGCTTCCTGCATGGCCCACCCAGGCCAGCTACCTGTCTCTGGGCTGCTGAGCTGAGCGTGGTTTGCTCACCCTCTCGTGAGAACTGCTTGACTTTGGAGAGTCTTGAGGCCCTAAGGCTAGAATCTCCAAAGTCCTTGGAAAAGTAAAACACACATCCTTCGTCCCGAATCGCTGAAGCTGGTTCATAGCAGGGTTGGAGAAACTATTTTGCTGTGATCCTCAAATCTTTCTGATGAGTTGTCACTCGACACAGGTATACCAGATACTCTGAGTTTCAGCAACCCGACTTGCCAGGTGTGCGAGGCAGCACTGGGACTTTGATCACTTTATAGAAATTTTATTATTTTTATTGGAATAGAGTCTGTAGACAGGAGAGTTTGGAATGGTACTGCGCAGGAAGCAGCAAACATGAACTATTCGTTTATGTTTTGCCTTTGAACTAAGGCAACATGGGAAGAAAAATAAGCACCCTTTAAATGTGCTGAGAAAGCCGTGTAGCAAAATGTAGAGCAAACACACAAGCAGAAGTCGGCCCTGAGCTTTTCCTAGTCGGCACAACGAAATCATCCTGAGTCATCGAAATAAACTTTAAATATAAAACCATACTGCTTCCGAAAGAAAACTGAGCGGCAAGTATTTTAGTTCTTAATTGTCACCTCAAAACAAAACTAGTCATTCCCACATACTCATCAGAAAAAGATACACCTAAGCAAAGAAAGAAAATCTTTTTTTCTTCAAAGTATATAGATAATAGAAATGAAATATTAGTCAATAGGAAGAAGGTAAATTATTACAATCAGGTACCAGGCAAAGGACTTTGGTTTGAAACATACAAAAAGCTTTCAATATTCAACAATAGACAAACATAAAACCTAACTTAAAAAATAAATGGGAGAGCCCACTGTCTAGAAGCGGCTGCCGGGCTCCTTCTCCAGTCTCCATCTTCGGGTCGCCTGCCTCCACTCGAGCCTCCACTAAGTCCTACAAAGTGTCCACCTCTGGGCCCTGGGCCTTCAGCAGCCTCTCCTACAGCAGCAGGCATGCTTCCCAATTCAGCTCCTCCAGCTTCTCCTGAGTGGGCAGCAACTGCAGCTTCCAGCGCAGCCTGAGGCTGGGTGGTTATGGTGGGGCTGGTGGTGTGGGGGTACCAGAGCCGTCCAGGTGAGCCAGACTCTACTGAACCCCCCGAACCTGGAGGTAGACACCGACATCCAGGCCAGGCATATTCAGGATAAGAAGCAGATCAAGAACCTCAAGAGCAATTTCTTCATCGACAAGGCTCAGTTTCTGGAGCAGCAGAATAAGATGCTAGAGACCAAGCAGAGCCTCCTGCAGCAGCAGAAGACCCCGGAGTAATATGGACAACATGTTCGAAAGCTGCATCAGCCCCCTCCGGGGGAGCTGGACATTCTGGATCAGGAGAAACTGAAGCTGGAGGTAGAGCTCAGCAATATGCCGGGGCTGGAGGAGGACTTCAAGAATAAAAATGAAGTTGAGATCAATAAGTGTACAGAGATGAAGAATGAATCTGTCTTCATCAAGAAGGATGTGGATAAAGCTTACATGAACAAGGTGGAAGTCGAGTCGCGCCTGAATTGGCTAACTGACTAGATCGACTTTCTCAGGCAGCTATACGAAGAGTGGATACGTGAGCTGCACTCTCAGATCACGGACACATCCATGGACCATGGCGGCTCCCTGGACCTGGACAGCACCACTGTTAAGGTCAGTGACGAGTAGGAGATCGCCAACTGCAGCTGGGCGGAGGCTGAAAGCATGTACCAGATCAAGTATGAAGAGCTGAAGACTCTTCTTGGATGGTATAGGAATGGCCTCCACCACAGGAAGCCTGAGATCTCTGAGCTGAACCACAGCAGCAGCCACCGCAGACTCAAAGGCCAGACAGCATTCCTGGAGGCTGCTATTGCTGATGTCCAGCAGCGTGGGGAGCTAGCCACTAAGGATGCCAGTGCCGAGCTGGCCCAGCTGGAGGCTGCCCCACAGAAGGCCAAACAGGACTAACCCAGCAGCTGCGCAAGTAGCAGGAGCTCATGTACGTCAAGCTGGCCCTGGACGTCCAGATCGCCACCTACTGCAAGCTGCTGGAGGGTGAGGAGGACAGGCTAAAAGCTGGGATGCAGAACTTGAGCATGTACACGAAGACCAACAGTGGCTCTTCAAGGATGATGAAATCAAGGGGCTAACACGATGGTTCAGCGGTGTAACGTGCCTGCTTAGGAAAGCTTAGGCAACCATAGGGATCATAGTTCAAACACTGGCACAACATACTGCGTTAGCCCCGTCACCAGAGCAAGCTGAGCCGGCCATAATACAAAAAAAAAAAAGAATGGTGAGATCGTCCTATCATCCTATGGGGACCTCGTAAGTCCTGGCTTTGGGAGCCTCCAAAGCGCTAGCGTCACCTGCACCGAGTCTGCTATGAGGAAGGTCAAGACCCACAATAGCAAGCTGGTGTCTGAGACTTCTGAGGTCCTGACCAACTGAATGGGCCACAGCAGCCTCTCCCAGCCATACCTCTGCCACAGCTGCCCCTGAGCCTGTGGGCAGACAGCTGCACAAAGGAGCAATGGGCGCAAGAGACTCGCCCGACACTCAGCTTAGCCCTCAGCCTGCCCCCCTGGGCACTGCCTGAGATACCCCTTCTTGACCGTGACCTCCACCAAAACCCAATTCTATTATCTATTCCAAAATAAAGCCCAGTTTTGCCCCAAAAAAGAGAGAAGTATTTCATCAGACAATTCACCAAACTATACAAATGATAAAATGGTACATAATGAAAACGTTCAACATCATTAGTTAGCAGGGAAGACGAATTACAGGTAAATATTTTTGCAATTAGTAGAAGATCTCAAATTTAAAAGATGGTGTCTTAGCTACTTGTGGAGGACCGCCTGAGCAGCTCTCCTTGAAAGAAGAGCGACTGTCTCCATTTTGACTGAGGCTGACCCTATTTCCTGTTATTGATATGGACAGGGCTGGCTAGGACTTCTCATTACTATCTCAATTGGCCTTAAGCAGTGTGCATTGGCCTAGCTGAGGTGCTGGTGGTAATTTCTGAAGAAGGCACATGTGTTTCCCTGATAACAGGATGAAGCGCCAATGCTTCATGGTGTCAGCTGGGATCGAGCCTTGAGATAGAGGCTATGACTTCCTGGGGCTTGAAAGATTACACATCAGATCTGCAGCACCAGATACTCCAGATCTTATATTGTCCTTTCAATTGGCCTTATTGGTCTAGCTGAGGTGCTGGAGGTAATTTTTAAAGATGGCACACATGTTTCCTTGACAACAGGACGAAGAACCAATGCTCCACGGTGCCAGCTGGAATTGAGCCTCGAGATAGAGGCTATGACTTCCTGGAGCTTAAAAGATTACACATCAGAACTGAAGCATCAGACAACCAAAATATTAGATAACTATCTCAATAACATAACACAAATTACTTCCTTTGCATATCTCTAAAGATGGCGGAAGTGAACGCAGGCCTCCTACCTAGCCCAGCTCGCAGTGCTCACCTTCTTCCCACAATTCCCTTCAATGTTGACCTTCTTCCCACAATTCCCTTTCGCAAGCTACTCCCCCTTCTCCAATGAATAAAACCTGAGTGCAGCCCTGGGTTGCTCTCTTGGTTCCAGAAAGCCATCTTCATGGCTACACTTAGGGCCCCTTGGCTTCCCAATAATTATATATATATATATATATATATATATATCTTTGTGTCTTTGTTATCACCGTGGGTTGCACTGGGAATGGTAAGTTGGAATTAACTTGGTGGAATTCCAATAACGTGGTTTTAGGATTGTAAGTTTAGACTCTTGGGCCAAGACGAGAACCAGGAAGCGACTCTGACGGTCACTCTTCTCTCGTTGCCGGGACAAACATCCAACGCTCTAAATGAGGGACGGAAAGGTTTCTTTAGCTCACAGTTACTGAAAGTTTTGGTCCATATTCAGCTGGCTCTAAAGCAGACTGGCACATGGCAGAGGGCAACTTTTCATGGCAGCAGCTAAGAGCAAGAGAGCACGACGGGAGAAAGCTAGCAGCAGCTCAGTCAGCTAACATCCCTTCCTTTACACTGAAATGCAGCACCCATTTCCACAATAATCAATTACGAATTCCAGAAGCAGCAGCACCATGACAGGGTGAGGCTTTGGGGGATACCCAGACATAAACCATAACAGATGGCATGATTAAACCTTGGTGATCAGCAAGCCGGGCGTGGTGGCGCACGCCTGTAATCCCAGCACTTGGGAGGCTGAGGCAGGAGGATCGGTGCGAGTTCGAGACCAGCCTGGACTACCAAAGTAAGCTGAAGGCCAGCCTAAACTGCATAGCGAGACCCTGTCTCAAAAAAAAAAAAAAAAAAAAAAAAAACCTTGGTGATCATATGTGAAAAGTAGCTAAATTATTTGCTGCCGAGGAGAATGGAAACAGCTGTGCATAAGGAGCTATTTATTCAGGAGAAAGAAAGAGTACATCTCCATTCAAATCTCAGACATACAATGTTCAGCTACTTCTCTACGCCTGAAAATTGAAACAAATTCAAACAACATAAATGACCATTAATGTATTTTTGTGCTGCGTCTTGAATAGTAGTCAGCAATAATCACTGACGTGTGCAACTGCAAGAACTGTCAAGATCTGCATTCCCTCAGTTCACATTCTTCTCCTTCAAGAGTCATCGTCTTAAGAAAACGTGAATTAGGATTTTATCACACGGTCTGCATAAAGCCGTATCAAAACATGTGCCAATACTTTCTTTATTAATTTACCCTCAAGTAAATACTTTGGCAAATATAATTTATCGTCATAATTATTCTACTTCTTCAATCAAGTTTGGAGAGATGTTTGTCAGGACTCCACTCAGTGGAGGGCATTGCTTCACCATGTAGCGCAGAAGTAGACTTTGTTTTCTCTGTCCCTCTCTTCCATTCTTATTTTTCTTCCCCAGCGTATCCATTTTCTATTTTGTAGGGAAAGAAACAAGTACAATGTAACACATGCTACATTATTCTGACTTTCAAAATCTTGGAGTTTATTGGATCCTGAAAAGTATTCACGCTCACCAGTGAACCTATGAACAGGCAGGCAGAATTACACCAAGACGTGCTTTGGTACTCTGCTTTATGTCTCGCAAACTCTACCTTTGTCTTCAGATTTGATTTTCTGAAGCAACATTTTCGTTCATCTCGTTGCCCCAATCCTAACTGTTCTACTGACTTCAACAAGTTCGGCTCTTTAAACTGACATTTAGGACTGAGTATTTCATGCTTTATCAGTAATTTCCTACGAGGGATGTTGTGCATTTTGTTATGTCAGAAACACTGAATTATACAGTGAATTTTCAAATCAACCTTAGAAAGTTTGGAGCAAGTCAGGAATGAGTAAGTCTACTCCAATGAGTCTTTAGACTGAGACTAGATCAAACACAATGTTCTTTTTCCATCTACCCTATCACAAGTAACAATCAGCTCCAGCAGATTCACAGTGGAGTCCTTTATTCATTGACTGTGCGAATCTCCCTCTCATGGCGGAGCCTTTCCTGGCCATGTGTCTTGTGCCTCGCTGCCGCCGCCACGCCTTCCCTCCTCAATTCAGGAATGTCTACCTGACTAGCTCTCTCTTCCTTCTCAGATTTCAGCTGCAATTTTATTCTGTACTCCTGCTAAGAATTAATTTCTGGTCATATATTTTCCATTCCACTATTTATGTTATGTTTCATGCTCAGTAATTCTTTACTGCCATGGAAGCATTTTCTTAGTTGACATATTTTATATATATTAACCTATTCAAATATTGTGTCAGTACTCTGAATTGATTATAGATTCATACGTATGATATACAATATTCTTTCTTGTAAGTTGGACTCATGATTTGATTTGAATTTTGGAATATTATTTTGAAGCATTTGATTTTACTTAATTAATATTTAAGTAATTTTCTCCATAGTGTTTAATTATACTTTCTATTTTATGATTCATACTGTATCTCTGACTTAAAATCTACTTATACGACATGGTATGATATTTTCTCCTAGTATTAGAAACTTTAAAAAGAAATACATATATATTATATATATATTATATATTATATATTATATATATTATATATATATATATATATATATGTATACACAAGAGATTTAGGATAGATATGCAGCTACTATTTCTTAGTTCATTGAGAATAAAAGTTTGTAGTAATATGTTTAAACAAGAAAAAAGATATGCCATATACAGGTATAAATTTCACATGATGAATGTCATTGTGTATATCTAAACTGTACCAAAAAGTAATTTAAAAATAAATAAATTCATGTTTTAAAAAGAATTAATTTTCTTATAGCATATAATGTGCACTAAATAACCTCATTCTGTGTGCTATTAAAGAATATAACAAGCCAGGCCTGGTGGCTCACGCCTGTAATCCCAGCACTTGGGAGGCTGAGGCAGGAGAATCGTTGTGAGTTCGAGACCAGCCTGGGCTACAAAAGTGAGCTGAAAGCCAGCCTGAACTGCACAGTGAGACCCTGTCTCAAAAATAAAAAATAATAAAAATAAAAATAAAAAATAAAGAATATAACACATGATACAAACACGTGGATCAGTTAAGAACTGAAGTTCCTCTACCTGCTTATGAACTCAGAGTTCACCAGAAAACATTAATATGTCACCACTATACATACAAGATAAATGGATTTCAGAGACACACTGCATAAAATACTAGGTGTTTGTACCAATAGTGTTTAGAAAAGTTATTATGTCTGTATCTTATACTCGGAACAATTACTGTGAAGGCAACATTGTGCATTGTATTAATAAAAAATAAAAATAAAAAAGAAGGTATTATATTTGATGGAGAAGATTATAAGGAGGTTCTAGGACAGGGAAAACTATATTGTCAAAATAGAATCATAAAACATAACTCTGGGGTGATGGAAATTATCTACATTCTGGTTATGTTAGCTTTTATCTGGAATTGGATAATTGTGGGATTTCACAAAGCCATACACTTAAAATGTGTGCAGTTTTCAAAATTTATTTTTGCAATTAAAATTGAATTAGAGATGGGATGTAGAATCAGCCGAATAATAGATTTTCATGTAGTTGGTTACTTCAAATATACTATTTAATTGCTCAAAAGTAATTTAATAGTAAATTTCTTGTTTTACAGAAAACTAACATAATACATCTCTATTTTTAGCAAGATTTCTCATCTAGTAGCCTGTGATTAATTACTGTAGGTAGAAATTTTAAAAATCCACATCATTCACAACAGATTTCCCTGTCTTCTAATATTCTCTAAGAAGTTTGATGATAATTGCATGTTATTTTGCAACTCATATAGTGACACACAAGCTGTTCTTTTGCGTTTGGCATTATCTTCAGTTTAGAGCTTCAGTTTCAGTAAAAGCAGCTCTGTATAATTGTAGACCACTGTTTTAGACTGTTATTTCCCTATAGATGCATGAAAGGCTGCTTGATTTCTGCAGACTCGAGACACTTTTCACTGCCTTTGTCTTATAGTTAGAGGTTCAGTTTTCATACTATTGCTGCCAAAATAGTGTCACAGTTCTCACACAGAATTCCCCACTTACTCTCAACCGTTTTATCCATGTCAATCCCTAGACATTTGTTTGTTCAGATGTTAATATCTATAATGGTCAAGCAGAATTGGGTGTGTAAACTTCTTTGAATTGAAATTGCTTTATTGAACATGAGAACAATGTTTGTGGTGGTTCATTTAGCTTGGGAAATTTGGTAGGCTAGATGTGCAAGATCTTCAACACTGTACTCCTGCTCATATTATTTTATTCATCTTTTACTCATTTATTCACCCAATCCTTCATTAGTTTTCTGAGACACGAACCCAGCTCCTTGTCAGAGCATCTCCTAAACCTTCACTCTATAACATTTATGTACCTCAAAAACTTTATCTGTATTCATCCATAAACTGCATCTTAATGCATTTCTCTAGCAATTCGTCATCCATCACTTATCCATCTATGTATCCATCCATGTCTAATACCCAGCTACTTAGCCAGCCTGGTGAAAACTTATTGAAAATCAACTACCAAGTCATCATGAGCAGTAGTGTAAGAAGGCAGCGGCAATTATCTTATGTTATAACAATAATGATATATTACCTCATATGGGAGGAATGAAAATATATTTTGTTTAATGAGATCCTTTTTAAAAAAAAATAAACTATCTCAAATAATTCTTCAGTGTTTAAAGTATTATATTGACTCCCTTAAAATAATATTTGGAACAACATGGCTATAAGATTCAGGAAACATATATGCTTGGACCTTCATGGAGACTTTCTGCTATAAAAATTCCAGAAACTTATATTGAGCAGAAGAATATTATGTCTCCAGGTGGACTAGGATTCTCACCCACCCATGAAAATCATGCTTGCTCCCATGCAAAAATTTGGAGATGCCATAAATTTTTGAACTGGGACATCAAGAAATGCAAAACCCATGAAGTGAAAGGAAAGGTAAAATTTACCATATGAAAATGTATCCCTAGGGTAAGAGAGCAAAATGAATATCATATGTATTAGTAAAACGAAAAACAGGGCTTTACTTCCATTCTGAAGGAGAGAATAATACTGAGGGTGTATTTCTGTTCTTCGCCAATCCTTCTTAAATTGGGACAGAGCTGGAGACCCAAGATGGATTGCTGCTCTAACACCTAACATCTTCCCTTTTAGTCACAATGAAGATATGATTGGATGCCAGTGTCCTAGGGATTTCAACTGCTGTGGACATTTTTCACTTATTGGTAGCCAAACCTAAGTCGAGAACAAGAACTTCCTTTTTCACAAGGAGAGCAAGAAGCCATTTGTTCATTATAATTTGAAGAACATTTTGTTAGTTTTATTTTCACAGTACTAGGAATCAAAGTGTATTTCCATCCCACTTTACCATTTTCTTTTTCACTTGAGGGTGTGTAAAATAGTTCCTCAAACCCCTATCTTAAGATACATCTTGGAAGCAGCCTTCCAGCTTCTCAGAGGGCTGGAGTTACCAGTGCTTACCACTATGGCTCTCAGAGTGCGAGCTGCCTTGTAAGTAGCCTAGGGACAGCTGTGGACTATTACTGAAAATCTCGAAAGCTGGGACTCCAGGTGGTGGACAGCAGCTTCACCAATTTGTTGCTTTCTTCCTTGTTTCAAATGCTAATGGTTGACCTCTGTGTGAAACGGATGCTAGGAAGAGCGCTAAGCACAAGGTCCTCATTTACTGAAATGATCATGCACAAGATCACACTCACTACCCGAAATGAAGCTGATTTGCTTCAGGGGTTCTTGGTTCACTGAAAGACGAATCTCAGTGAGTCTTCTTAGCTACCTTCATCAGATCTTCTCGTAATTTCTTTCAGCACTGACTCATAACATACAACAAGTGACACACAACACAGGGCACAAAAGATAACCAGAGATGAGTTAAGAGTGGCCTGACTGAGTGGAGAAAGTATGCCCAGAGTAGGTGAGACCATTGGCAAATTTCAGAGTAACGGGATATTCTGCTTTGATAGAAAATGAGTATGTCCCTTTTATTTGGACATTACTCAGAGGAGTGGTGGTAAAGGTGAAAGTAAAGTTTTAAAGAATTGTTTTTCCTTATAAAAGACTGTTTTTGGTTTCAGCCTCAAGGAAAAGCTGCTCTACACTTAATAGTTTGGAAGCAGGTTATGAAATCTTTACATAGAACACACTAACAAGGAGAGCTTATCCCTTTAAGTGTGTGGTTCTTATGTAACCTTATCTCCTTGGCTTTGGAGCCCCTGCAATCTGACTCTGAGCAATCGAGTCTGCAGCTGATTCCTCAGACTCAGAAAGGCGGTCTTATAAGGGGTTCAGTTGATGAGAACATTATAGAACATGAAGACAGCACCACGTCTCTTTATTCGTCCTCGGTGGGTGAGTGAGCAGTCTGAAACAGAGAACTTGAAAGTAAAGCAGGCATTTCTGGCCCTTTGACCTCTGTCCTCTAATTCTGAGGACTTTTTGAAAGCTCAGGAAAATGAGTTGGAGAAAGAGACATGTAGTACCTGGGAGTTTTTCCGTCATGTGGAACATTTAACACAGTCAAAAATCCAAATTGATGGAGCGCCTGGATTTTTCAACTCCACCCTCAATGGTTGCTAAAATTCAACCTCTGCCTTCCTCTAACTAATCCCTTGGCTCCTCTATATGCACATGAACAACTTGTTTCAGCTGTTGGGCTTAAGAGTACAGTGATCCAAGCTTTATTGCAAGGAAGGTACCAGGGAGACCCAGAGGCTTATAAAACTCCACTGGGAGTTTGCCCCGTTGTGGCTCAGCAGTGCCCTCCAAATGAGCAACACCCAAATGGTTATACGCAGTGGAATTACCAGCCTCTAGCTTTCAGATAGTCAAAGAGTTGAAGCAGGCTTTTATGGTATATGGGATGCAATCCAGTTATGTTATTGATCTCTTACAAGGATTGGCAGATGAGCATAGGCTTATTCATCATGATTGGGAAGCATTACGCCATACTATTTTGGAACCAGGACAATATCTTCAATTCCATACCTGGTGAAAAGATGAGGCAGAGACCAGGACAGGATAAAGAGAGGTCAAAATCTGCCTGTCGCAATAGCAGTAGACACACTTACGGCTCAGTTGCATGGTCTGGAACTGAGGCTCAGCTTCAATATGACGATATCGCCATTGTTCAGACACACTTATGTTGCCTCAGATCATGGAAGAAGGTAAAAAAAAAACCTGTAGATACTCAAAAGTCTTTTGCTAAAATAAAACAGTCTCAGAATGAGCCCTCTGCTGATTTTATCTCTCGGTTAATGGAGGCAATTAATAAAATAGTTAGACAACTTGATCTTTGAGATTTGTTGTTACAAGCCTTGCCTTTTGAAAATGCTAATTCAGAAAGTTGAAAACTTCTACGCCCATTGAAAGCTCAAGATGCTCCATTAGAGGAATATATTAAGGCTTGTGCAGATATTGGCTCTCAATCTTATAAATCAAAATTACTGGCTTCCGCCTTACAAACTTCATGCAAACAAAATTTTACAAAATGTTTTAAATGTGGCAAAATGGGACATATGGAAAATAATTGTAAAAAAGAAAAGAAAATAGGTACAGATAAAACTAAGCCACTATGGCTGTGTCCAAAACATAAAAGGGGAAAACACTGGGCAAATGAATGTCATTCAAAATTTGATAAAAATGGACAACCTCTACAACAGCAGGGAAACTGGGTAACATGTACTTTTTTCAGGGCCCAAAGATAAACAGTATGGGGTATCAGCCATTTCCCTGGCCCAAGGACATACTGTGAGATTGAAGAGGCTGCCTTTCCGACAGATGGTAGTTAGCATGATCCTTCACCTATTTGTATCTCATCTAATAAACAGACTCAAGAATTAAGACTTCTAGATCTGCTTCAGAAAGCATGGGCAGTGAGTGTGTCGGATGTAAGAGGGTGTGTTGTGAAGGAACTTACAGCAATATGCCTTTTATTTTAATAAATCTTTCATATAACTGTTCCTGTAAACTTTAATCATCCTTTATTAACCACAAAATCCTGGTTAATAAATTGGATCTATGACATATGGATGGGTTGTCTTATAGTTACTCTTAAGTAGCTACTTAACTTAAAACAATTCTATCTGGTTATTTTAGCAAAGTGATAGAAATCCATCCTGTACTGTTTATAAATATCATATAACAAAAGTAAAGTCTACCCAACAGTCTTGTGTACCATTCACACAGAATAGCATCGTTTATAAAGAAAAGCATTTAACAGTCTGGGTTCGGTCATAGTTCATGGATTCTACCTATGTATTACATTAACATGTTAAATTGCATGCATTTTTCTTCAAAACTTTATTTCTCTTATACAACACAGATACACCTAAGTATAATTTTATGGTGCTCTAATTCCCTAGTGTGATTTTAGTGTTCTGATTCCGTGTATCATGATTAAAAAATGTAACCAACAGAGCCTTTTGTATTCAGCCAGTTGTCATATCTAGAGATAGTCCTGTAAACACTATTATTCGATCACCTCCCATTAATGAAAACGCAGTGATTCAAGCAAAACCCATGTTTCAGTTTTCACAAAAGTAAGTTTCCTCCTCTTTATCCCAAGGTGATTATAGCTTAATGAAGTGTTTCAGGAGGGTTGTTGCTACTGTCATCCACAGACACAACTGGCTTTGTAAAGAGAAGATTCTTTAATCTGGACCTGGGTCTCCTCACATAAGAAAACTACAGGACTCTAAATCCACAGCCTGAATTTCCTCGTCCAGACCCAAGTCCTGCCATGCGTGAGGGAACTTTTGCCTGCTCGTGTTGACTGGAAGTTCTCCAACCATACCCAAGGCCCACCACTTTCTATGTTAAGCTGCAGCAAAACTCCTTGCAGGGAGGCTAGAGGCCACGCCCACCCAGCTAACCCAGGAGCTGAACATCCTGCCAGAGGAACACAGCAGGTGGACTTCCCCAGGCTAGAGTAGGAAGAAGCTGGGAGCAGCAGGTAGGCCCAACCACACAGATCTGGACAAGTGTACATTTGTAAGCTGCTGGTGATCACTAAGCATTGCTAACATTCCTAAATGTAGTTACATAAATAACTGCCTTGGTGCTGGGGAGATAGCTCAGTAGACTAATCGCTGGCTCGGCAAACACAAGGACCTGAGTTCAATCCCCAGTCCCGCTGTCTTAACTATATAATCTCTCTGGGGAAGAATGTCAGTAGGTGCCAAAGGCAAGATGTAAAGAGAAGACCTGTTCAGCAGACCCAAGAGTTCTGTGAGAAGGGAAATTCTTCATCTTGGCTGCAAGCAAGGACCTGAATTATGGAATGCATATCATGATGGACCATGTTGAATAAATAATATGTGGGAAATGCATGGAATTTTGAAGTGTTATCTTACTTAGTACTCCCTTCTCCTCTGCCAAGACATTGCTATTTTCTGTAATAAATATGACAGTCAAGCTACATCGGATGCTAAACTGCGAAGCTGGAAATTAAATGATTACTAACTACTACTCAAACCTGTCTTTTTTTTTTCCACAGATACATAGATCACTCCAATCTCTCTTGTATGAGTACAGATAATGAAGTTGATTTTTTCAGAATCTCCAGTGGAGCTCAAGGACAAACATGCTAATTCTTAACTGACAAATCCTCCTTATCTCTGGATTTGATCATTAATGAGTTCTTATTCTCAGAAGACTTCAATTTTCATGGGATAATTCAGTTTATTGGGTAAGCATTGTAAGCAATTATGCTTCCAAAAGCATCATTGTTCCCAGAAGAGAGACTATGAAAAATAAATAGGATGTTACTCCGCTAGGAAAGTTTGGTGATTTCATCAGAGTCATAGCTGTGTGTTATTACACCAGCCTAAGTGTTTAGGAAATAACTTAAGTGTCTATCATGATTAAAAATAGATTTATTCCTCTCTACTTTTTAGAAAAAAACAATCGTTTGTTTGTGAAAATTATAATTTTATTTACTCATGTCCAAACGTAAAAGCATACTGGATACTTCTATTTTCACAGGAAATACATTTATCCATTCAGGATGTATTAATTTCAACTACTACTACAATAATTTCATTCAATAATTGGCAGTGAAAGCAATATTTTAACATGAATCTCATTTGATTTTAAGGGTATATCATACCTATATTACTACTTTTCTTGTGTCTAGAAAATTTTCTTTGTGCAGCTCAGGCTTTCTCTGAGCTCATGTTGTAGCCCAGGCTTCAGCTCACAAATATCCCACCTGAAATATTCATCTCCCAAATGCTGGGATTGCAGTTGTGCACCACACCATTCATGGCCCTAGATTATTGCTTCCATATTAGTAAAAGCCTGTTATTATGGTTGGTGTTCCTCAAACCATCATGCAGTCGTGGATCATGATTAATTCATGATCTAATACTGGGATTACGCCTGTGAGTGCTGTACTCGCCCTAGAGCTGACAGTCTGCATCACAATGTGAGGAGGGCAGAGCGGCTTGCTAGCTGCTGCAGCTGCTGTCCCTCACGTTGATCTTTGCTGCTTTTCAACAACGTTAATGGCTGCCCCTCTGCCACAGGCAGCCCTATCTTGGAGGGAGCTAAACATGGACTCAAACATCCTCTAATTATGAGCCAAAACATTCCTTCCTCAATGTTGGGTGTCAGGTATTTTGTTCCAGCTATGAGAAAAGAGAACCCAAGATACCCGCCAAACATTTGCCTTGTAAACCATTAAAATTTATTTTATTTCTAGCAAAGCTATAGTCCAAATTAGCTGAAGAAATTGAACTGACAAAGTTTGAAAAGATGGATGTTGTCATAGTGGTGATTTGTATTTCTTTGTTGGAAATAATTTTAAATTTTTTACTTCTCTTTTTAAATCAAAGCTGTCTAAAAGCATAGTCTTCAAAATTATGAGGAGTTTATATAAATTTTTGTTTAACTACAGCATTTTATTTTTCAGAAGAGCTTTTTATGTTACATTATTGGGGAAAATGTTAACATATGCCCAAATTTACAGTTGCATAAAATGTCATTACTAATGAGAAGTTCTTGAAGATACAAAAAGGAATTATGCATTTTTGTTTGGGACCCTGAGGATATTTCTTTTACATGTTTTATTATTCACTTCTTAATAGGATTCATTTTTTTAATTTACCTAGACAAATGTCACTTGATAGTTTAGTTTCTTACTAATTCAATACAATAACTTTCCAAACTTTACAGCTGCTCTCATAGAAAGAAGTCTTACATTTTCTCTCTGAAACATTTTGATATTTACAAATTCTCAGCTTTGACTATGATTATTTCATTTCTGATTTGAATTTTCTGTATATGATTCTGAAATCCTCTTGGTTTGTGCCATGAAACTGGTTTTCCTTGAAATATATATGAGAATTAATGTTTATTTAGTTTTCTGTCCTTTTATAAACAAAATTCTGCTTTCCTAAGATATGTCTTCAAAGTTTTCTTTTGTGGGATAAAGTTTTAGCTTTCTGTCTGATTCCTGAGTTTTTGTTTTGCTTTCTTTGAATGGTTTTTGTCTACTTGTCCCCCTAAAGCTTCATGCAGTCGTGGGGTGGGGAGCTTCAGACTAATTCATGATCCGCTGAGATTATATGCTTTAGTACTCCTGGGATTGTGGGTATATGTACTTCTCGCAGTTTGGGGTGATAGCCTGAATGCAGTCTAAGAGAGAAAGGAAACAGACTCTCTCTGTTGCCCTCCGTTGCCATGGTTGGTCAGGTGCCTCTGCCGCCATTTTGTTGTTGTCCTGCCACCATGAACTGGGCACTCTCTGCCCTGTTCATTCAGCCTTGGAGCCAGTGGAACATGGACTGAAGCCTCTGGTAACTATAAACTGAATAATCTCTTCCTTCCTTAATTTTGGGAGTTGGGCATTAGTTCCAGCAACAAGAGAAGAGTAACTGAGGCAGAATTTGGTACTGGAGCCGGACATGGTGGCGCACACCTGTAATCCCAGCACTCGGGAGGCTGAGGCAGGAGGATCGATGTGAGTTCAAGACCAGCCTGGGCTACAAAAGTGAGCTCAAGACAAGCCTGAACTACATAATGAGACCCTACCTCAAAAAGACAAAAAAAAAAAAAAAGAATTTGGTACTGGAGATGGAGCCATTGCTGTGACTAACCTGATCATGTGGGTTACACGTTTTGGGGAGTGGTTTTAGGAAGAGATAGGAGAAGATCAGAGAGGTTTTCTACTTACAAAGGACTGGATACACTTGACCTGTTCGATAGGGTAGATTCTGGTCAGAGCTCAGACTAGAAGACTGCCTAGAATCCTGAGTAAAAGGAATGGCTTATTGGTAGAGATAACAAAGATTTGGAGAGGTCATCTCCTCACGAAGAGCTGGAAAACCTTTGGCTGTTCTGCAGGGGACATTCTGGTCAGAGTTCAGACCAGAAGACTGACAGAAGGCCTCTCTGTAAAGACCAGGCTTTCTGCTTGGAGAAAGGATGGCATTGGTTATGGGAATGCAGATGATTTGTGCTATGGATTGGCTGAAAGTCTGTCAGAATTTTGCTTGTGTCTGGAAACTGTGCCTAAGCCTGAGATTAAGCATGACAGACTGATTAGTCTTTCAAAAGGTATTTCAAAGCAGCAAACTGAAAAAAAAAAAGCAAACAATTAGGCAGTGGCATGGTTGTTATTGGGTATTTTTAGCCAGATTTATATTGAAAATCAAGAGCAACGTGTCAAGCAGGATGATTTAAAATGTTGTGAGTTTGGCCAGGAAAGAAGTTCTAATAAAGCTGTGGACTACTAAGATAGAGCTGAAAGGATCTCTATTTCTGGGAAGGAGCCAGAGAATTGAAAAGATGGCAAAAGGTGGCAGCTCTCCACCCTTTGCAGCCTCAGAAAAGCAAGGGAGAGAAACTTTGCTTTGAGAAGAAAGCTGCAGAGACTCAAGTTCAAGAGTGATGCCAGTGATCACACCAAATTCCAAAATGGCACCGGTATGGAGAATTTGTTCCTTGGAATTAGGGTCAGAGTTTTCTTCATTCCAGTCACTAGACACCTACAGCCAAGGGAGAAGAAAACCTAGCCAATACTCCAGCTTGAAGCAAACCTTGGCATCATTCATGTGACATTGGTTTTAGGCACATTCAGAATGCAGAAGTTGTGAGAATAAGAAGGCTTCCACCTGAGTTTCAGAAGAAGGCCTAGGAGGTCAGACAGTGTGCCCATGGGAGGGATATGTGTGAAGCAGAGAGTGAGATGCCAATTCAGTGGAAACCCCAGAAGTTTGGAAAAGGCAGAAGCATAGGTCTTCTAAGGAAAACTGCAAAGAGAGGGAAAAGACAATTTAAGAGAAAAGCCATGGGAGCTACAAGCAAGAGTGCCTTAGGGGTGGAGCCATGTAAAGCCCCTGGAGCTCACAACTCAGCACAGACTGCTTTGGATGTTCCACTTGGAATTATGGGGCTTAATGTTTGTCTTGCTGAATTTTGGATTTGTATTGGTCCCAGTGTTTTGCATTACCACGTTATTTGCAACTTTTGGAATAGAAATGTTTATCTTGTGCCATTGAATGTCAGCTGTGTTCAGCTTTTTTATTGTACAGGAGCTCACAGTGAAAAGTTTGCCTTGGATCTTGGAGACTTGGGACTTGGACTTTTCAGCAATGATGAAACTGTTGCGAACTTGGCAACTCTACAAGATGGAATAAAATGTCTTTTACACAAAGGGATGTGCATAAGACACTGGAGCCCAGGGGCAGAATGTTATGGCTTATGTCTAGTTGTCCCCCTAAAACCTCTTGCAGTCATGGATCGGGGACTTCTAGAGTTTGAGACTAACTCATGATTCACTGGGATTAGGTTTCTTAGTACTGCTGGGATTATGGATTTTAGTATTTCTGGGATTATGGGTGTGGCATGAGGGAGATAACTGAGACAGAGAGCCTGAATATAATATAAGATAGAGTAACAGACTCTCTCTGCTGCTGTTTGTTGCTCTGGTTAGTCAGTTTTGTATGTCATCATCTTTACTGTTCCACCACCACAAACTGGATGCTATCTTCCCCGTGCCTCTCAGCCTTGGAGCCACTCAAATAGGGACTGAAACGTCTAGTAACTGTGAGCTAAATAAACCTTTTCCCCCCCCTAATTTTGGTTGTTGGGAATTTGTTCCAGCAATGAGAGAAGAGTAACTGAGACACATTTTCTTACTGCAAATATATACTTGGCGCATGGGACCGGCTTTTCCCTGGTCAGAACTTAAAATTTACACTAGAACTTACTGTCCTTTTGTAGGGATATGCTGAGCATGGCAGAATCATTCAAAGTAGGATTTAGCTCATTTCAGGTACAAGCTATGAAATGTGCCTGTTGTTATAAGTGGTGTTCATCTGCTGGCACACATTGTGGAGAGGAAAGGAACCTTTTGCATCTACTGCGATCCACAAAGGCTTCACTGCAACCAGTGCACATTGCTCTAACACTGCAGAAATAAGCATATTCCCTGGTTGCTGTAATTATCCAACGCTATCCTGCCTAATTTATCATTAAGAAAATTAAAAAAAAACTTTTTGAATCTCTCTTGCCTCTGATCCAAGCAAATCTTTCTCTGGTTTTTGAGATAGGTATTTATTTTTTATTACTTCATAAGCACTCTTTTTGTTTTGCTTGTTTTAATTATACAATCAAGACAATTCTCATTTCTCAGTTTGCTGAATTCTCTATAAAATTTAAATTCCATTTGATTATAACCAATTACATTTCAATGATTTCATAAGTTTGTATTATTTTTCTAAGTTTTATCATTTTTATTAGTACATACTTTTAGTGCATAGTGACTATGGCTTTTGTGTGTATGAATGTGTGAGTGCGTGTGTGTGTGTGTGTGTGGAATTGTACATGTACTTTACACATTTAAATTCTTTAAGTCTCTACCTTTTACCCCTCTCCACCATTGCTCCACCTATTGGTCTCCACTCTTGCAAAGGGTCTATCTACCTACGTTGTGCTATCTATTTCTTAATTTTTTTCTCCTTAATTACATTTGCATTTTGGATATATGAGAAACCATAAAATTTAAGCTTCTGTGCAATTTATTTCACTTAGCATCATAGGTACAATGTGCTTCCAATTTATTTATTTATTTATTTATTTACTTACTTACTTATTGTCTTTTTGAGACAGGGTCTCACTCTGCAGTTCAGGCTGGCCTTAAGCTCACTTTTGTAGCCCAGGCTGGTCTTGAACTTACACTGATCCTCCTGCCTCAGCCTCCCAATTGGTGGTATTACAGGCGTGTGCCACTATGCCCGGCTATGCTTACAATTTTAGACAAATGCATTATTTATGGCATAGTAGTGATTCATTGTGTGTAATTACCATATTTTATTCACATGTTAATAGACGTATAGGCTAAGGCCAAATCTAAGCTTGTGAGAATGTTGTTCCTATAACAAGGGTATGCATATATGACTATGATATGATATATTTAATTCTTTTGAGAAGATACTTGCAAGGGAGACAGCTGGTCAAACATAATTTCTACCTGCACTTATTTGCTTATTTATTATTAATTTTTGTGTGTGTATGTAATTGCCATAATAATTATATTCTTATAGCTACTCTAAAATTTGTTAAATTATTTCCATTAATGAAATAAAATTTTCTCCTTTCAAGAAATCACAGTTAGGGATCTGGACAGATCGTGTGGCAGATAAAGCACCTGCCTGGTAAGGACAAAGACCTGGGTTTGATCCCCAGGACTGGATGCTGTGCCAGCCCTAGAAACTCAGGCATGCCGTGCTTGCTACGGAGACCAGCTGTGCTGGTGCAAACTTATAATGCCAGTGCTGAGGAGGCTGAGAGAGGAGGATCACTGTGGGTGCAAACTGCGTAGCAATATCCTTTACCAACAGATAGATAGAGAGATAGATAGATAGATAGATAGATAGATAGATAGATAGATAGACAGATAGATACAAATGATAGATTTTTTATCCTTTTGTTTTTCTTCTCTTTCGGTATCAGGAATCAAACTCAGGACCTTGCACTTGCAAGGTAAACATAAAGGCAGGCCCTTATGCCACTGAGCTATGTCCCCAGGCCTTTGAAAAGATTTTTTTTTAAAGAAAAAGAAAATCAAACTTTGTTTTAGTGCAAAAATAGCGGTCAAGATATATGGGCCATGCCCAGGTTCCCGCCTATACCCAGGTTCCTCAAATTTGTGTGCTTAGGCATTTCTAGAGCAGAGAATTTAACCTGATTAAACATTCAATAGATAGATAAATAGATTATTATATTTATAATGCATACATTGATTCATATATACCTAGATGCAGATCTTTGTTTCGGTCATATTTAGAAATTTAGAAATTATGTGAATTTTGTCTAAGATGACAATGTACTTTCCCCATCATCTTTCTTTTTCTAAATTTTACATCTCTAATTTTTAATTTCATGAGATAAAATATTTTATTAATTATAAGTAAATTAGATCTTACATGAATTTCTTTGTTATTCTCCTCCTGTATCAGAAGCAAACCCAAACAATATTAGTGCTACAGAATACAGCACGACACAGCTCTGGTCCTTGCTCATCCCGTTCGCTGTGTGGAAGCCACAACGTGTATCCTGTGAATTACAGTACCTGAAAATGATGCACATCAGTTTGATAAGGGCTGTAATAACTTTGTTAGCTTACCTAATATTCCTAGGAAGGATATATCTAATGCAGAACCTATCTGTGTATGATTAGAATCAAAATGTAGGCTGTCTGTAAAGAGTGAGCTTTTTTATGGCTTGCAGTTACACACGCTCCATTAGAAACACGTCCCGGCTCATTGGCTATGTAATTTGGATACAAAGCCTAAACCTTAACCGGAGAATATTAGCAGCTTGTGAAAGGTCTATGCACATTTTCATTGTAAAGGATGGCCTCGAGTATGTGGCTTTGCACTCTGTGTAAGTGTCCTACGTGAACATCAACTTCAAGAACCTGACACAAGTTCACCTCTAGAAAATTGCGGTGAGAAACATCCCATAATTACTTTTTGTAAAAAATGGAATGCTTCGTGAATTTAAAGTGGCTTCCTTGCTCAAGGGCCTTGCTAATCCTCTTTGTATCCTTCCAATTTTGCTATATGTGCCAGTGAAGCCAGTATCCATCATTTCTTAATGTTTAGCATGTCATGTGCTCACAACTGAAGTCATTGTAAATTTAAATGAGATTATGAAGAAATCCTTGCTAAGTAGGTTTATCTCAAAGTGGGAAGGGATTTTAGATGAGGGCTTTGCTTTTGAAAAGCTTTTTTATGGAGAATATAAAATAGTAACAAAATTAGAAATGATACAGAATTTCATTAAACAAAATATTAAGAATTTGATAGTATTTGTTGCATTGCATAGTGTTCTCTTCTACTTGTTCACACATGAGATATATGCATGAAAATTTGAAAGACATAATTAAACAATTAAGTGATAAATATATTAACAATGAAAACAGAAGATAAAAATTTTAAGCATGAACTGTTCCTTTCCATAGACCAGTACAAATCCACAGTATAATTAAATAAGTCATCCTGCATATATATACATAGTTCTATCTCTTTTCCCCACTCCTGTCCTTCCCCTCAAGGACTCAGTCAGTAATTCTTTGCCAATGAACAGATTCTTCACTGTATTGTACCTTTAACATTTTCTTTACACTCTGTGGTTCCTAGGGATAAAATACAAGGTTTGCACATGTGAATGTGATTTATTTCATTTAAGCATACAGTTTCTAGTTGCATCTGTGTACCAATAAAAGCCTCAAATTCATTGTACTTTATATTATTATTATTATTATTATTATTATTATTATTATTATTATTATTATTATCAGAACCAGAGATTGAAGTCAGGCCCTTGTGCTTGCCAGGCAAGCACTTATGCTACTGAGCTATCTCCCAAGCCCTTTATTGTACTTTATAGCTCAATAACATTTCATTACGTAAAGATGTCGCATTTTCTCTATTCATTCCTCAGTTGTTGGGCATTTGGGATATTTACAAGATTTACCTATGACAAATTGTGCTCCTCTATGCATGGGTGCAAATGAATCACTGTGGTACGATGTTTCCAGTTCTTCAGGAAAAATAAATTGGAGGAGAATAGCTGAGTTAAATAGAAACTTCACTCCCAGCATCTTGAGGAATCTCCACACTAAATTCCAGAAACATTTCAACAATGTAAGATCTCTGGTTTTGAATTTTTGAACTATTCACCGTGCTGTTTGGTTTTTGTTCATGAACTCTCTGCGTACTCCTACATCTTTACATTTGTACCTAAATTTTTTCTCCAGGAAATTTATTACTTCGGTTTTAATGTTTAAAGCTTTGATTCATTTTGACTGTAGTTCAGTGCATGCTGAGAGACATGTGTCTAATTTTAGCTTTTCTTACGTGGAAACCCAGTTTTTCCATGACCATTTATTGAAGAGGTCATGTTTCTTCCAGAGAATGTGTTTGGCACCTTTGTCAAAGATAAGGTAGCTGAAAGTGTTTGTAATTGTGTCTTCATTTTCTAATCTGTTCCATTGGTCCTCAGGTTTGTTTCTATGCCAGTAAAACGTTGGCCTTATCATAGTGGGTACTTATCATAGCTTCCAGTCAAAGCTTGTGATGTCTCCCGCCTTTCCTTTGTTTCCTAAGACTGTTTTTGATATTCTGAGTCTTCTGATTCCACATGAATTTTATATATCTTTGGGTCTTCTAGACACACTAACAAAATTTTAATCAGTATTGCATTGAATCTATATAATAATTTCGAGAATGTTGTCCCTTTTACAATGTTGTTTATTTCCAGGCAGGGCCAAGTAATATGTTTACATTTCCTGAAATCCTCCTCAATCTTTTTTTTTTTTTCAGAATAGTGTAATCTTCACTACGTAAACATACTTAGATTGACTCCTAAGTATTTCGGTTTTTCAGATGTCATTGTGAAAAGTGTGGTTTCTTGACTTCTCTCCTGATGCTTTCATTGTTTGCATACAGAAATGCTATTAATTTTGGGTGTTGACTTTGTATACTGCTACAGGAATGAATTTGGTCATTAAAGCTGTTAGTCTCTTGGTGGAGTTTTTGGTATCTTCTATGTAGAGTATCATGTCATGTACAAATAACAATAACTTAACTACTTCCTTTCCAATAATTATTCCTTTTAGTTTTCACACTGGTCTAGTTACTCTGGCTAATCTTTACAGAACTATATTGAATAGGAGTGGTAAAACTGCACAGCTTTATCTTGTTCCTGATTTTAAGGTGAAAGCTTTTAGTTTCTGTCCATTTAGTATCAGAGTGTCTGCTGCTATGCCATAAATGGCTTGTATCAGATTGAAATATAGAGCATCCATTTACTTTTCTGCAGGGTTTTTGTCATCAGTATATGGTGATCTTGGTCAAAAGTTTTTTCTGCATCTATTGATATGATCATGTGATTTTTTTGCACTTGGTTCTGTTCATGCGGTGTATTACATTTATAGATTTGTGTCCACTGAACCATCCTTGCATTACTGGGGTGAATACCACTTGATCATGATGTATAATATTCTTGATGATTTGCTACATCTGTTTGCTGGCATTTTCTTAATGATTTCTGAATTTATGTTCATTAGTTTGAGCTATAATTCTCTTTTTCACTTGGGGAGTTTCTTTGATTTTAGTGTCAGGGTAATGCTTCCCTCCAGGATGAGTTTGAAAGAATTGCTTCCCTTTCTTTTTTACGTATTTAGTACATGGTCTCACTATGTAGATCAGACTCACAGTGATCCTCCAGTTTTCAGCTTCCCAAGCACAGGGATTACAGGTGTGCAGCACCATATCCAGTCTCAAGCACCATCTTTTCATATCCCAATGACAGGGTTGGCATGGCACTTTGGGGATCAAACCCTAGTCCCTGTGTCTGCCTAAGCAGGCACTTTACTTCTCTGAACTATCTAGCCAGGCCCTCCCTTTCAATTTCATTATGAACAACAGACTATGTCCCAAGTTTAAGATACATTTAAAAAGAAAAACTCTGCTTCTTAGGATACATCTTCTAACAATGATTAGAAGTATGTGATTCCTCTCGTTTCTTACGGCACTTCATTTATGTGGGGGCAATTTAAATCTACATACCACAGAAAATAACAGTGAGTTGTGCTACATGTGCTAACATTGACATTATTCTAGAGACTGATGATGTTTGAAATAAACCGTCATCATGAGTTACAATTTAGTGGAAAGGCATTTTGAATACAAAATGCACACGAATCATCTTCCACTCTCTTGGTACATTCATCTAAGTGCAGGTGTGTTTGATCTTATGCACATGTTCCTGCTCATGATCCTAAATTTCATTTTATTTTTATTTTATGACTGGCTCAGCCTACCGTGGTGGTGGTGCTGGTGTAGCGTGTGCTTGGGATTTAACCGTGATCCTTGCGGTTGCCTAGGCTTGCCTAAGAAGGTGCTGTAGACTGCTAAACTATCTCACTCGCCTAATGATCCTAAACTTTAGACCTGTCTTTACATTCAAGTCTCTAAAAGCAACTAGCTTCCTCACTGGCATTATTTTTAGATACTGGTCCACCAGAGTAAAAGAGGTAATTCTGTATCCCACTCAGTTGAAGAATAAAATAATGGATGAAAGGAATATAGGGGAATGTTTATTAGAAATAATAAGAAGTGATATGCTCTTGGCAAATAACCACTGAAAAGCAATAGAAGTCCAGCGCACTTTCTTTGCTTTGCCATTATATGTAAGCAGGAATACTCGTGTTGAAAGTAGCCTTCTACTTGGTGCTTCCAATGTCTCCAGAAATGAGGAGGTGTTAACTACTGAAGGAGGAGAAAGTGCGTTCTGGTCTTCTTACACCTTGCTCAGCTATATTTTATCTAATTTTCCCTTCCAGCACCACATTCCAAAAGAAATCAGTCATTACACGTTTCATGGCTGCCTTGCATTTCATGTTTAAGTTTGATTCATACCCGTGTATCTTCCTTTCCCCCTCTATCCAGGCAAATCTCTAATATGGAAAGATAACTTTTCCTTAAATAGAATAATGTCTCCCTTTCCCAAATCACAAACAATAAATCATATGTTCTATAGCATAATTTTGATGCCAATGAATAGAAATGAGGAATGTGCTATCACACGTAACTCAGCAATTTTGAAACATAATCACCTATGCATATTTCAATTCAGCATGCCTATTTGTGCTGTGATGCAATTTGATTAGCATTCATTTTCCAAGCAACTTGATTTAATCACATAGAGAATTTAGAAATGAAATCAGAGCTGGTACTTTCAAAATTAAATATAATGTTTCCTAGGACTTTTAGAAAGCATAGCTGTAACAATATTCAAAATATATTTTCTTGAACAACAAAACAAGTACTGAAAAGGTTTTTTTTTTTTTTTTCTTTTTTTTTAGGGTTGAAATAAACACAGTGTTTTCTAGGTGACTGAGGATAAAGGAGGGCAAGATGCGATTTCTCATCACTGGTCAAAGAACTGATTTTTCTCTAAGTTATGGAAAATTTCTCTTGAGGAGGAACATAAAAATAAGTATGTGTAGATTCTAGGAGTTATTGGATCTTGGAATAGATCCGATAATAGCTTTCCAATGTAATGCATGGGAAGTTTTAAAGCTGAATCCATAAGAACCAAGTTTCTGACATCTGTCATCCACAGATCACACTTGGATATTAATACTAAAGAAATTATTGTTCTTTGATAATTTATGTAATCATACTATGAGTTAGGTTCTTCAGCTGTAAAGTGAGCGCAAAAATTTACTCAAGATTTATAGCACATATAATGCAAAATATCACTGGTAAATTATTTATTACACCTCACATAGTGTATATAAACTATAAAACTCAAAAGTGTTGATAAAACATTGGATTTATTTTAAGAATATGTTCGCTATTTCTGCACAGAGGGGAGATAATTAATAATGAGAGAAATGTGTCTCAGCTAGAAAAATATCACTGAAGCACAATAATAAAAACAGTGCTTTTTCTGGTTTGATTATTGCTTGTGGATTATTTTCAGGCAGTTTTTTAAAATTCTTCCCTAAATCAAGAAGGTCACAGAACAATGGCTTTGTACCTTCAGAACTTTTAATTTTTTGTCATGAAAACTTAGCAAATACACCAGAGAGTTAGAATTTTTCAGGCAGTATATAAATCCTGTGATGTTAGCCTTCATGAATTTACAATCAATTCCTCCTTCAAGAATAAGAGTTGATGACATTCTTTTATCGTGACATTAAGAAAATCTCATGAGCCGGGCGTGGTGGTACACGCCTGTAATCCCAGCACTCGGGAGGCTGAGGCAGGAGGATCGGTGTGAGTTCGAGACCAGCCTGGGCTACGAAAGTGAGCTCAAGGCCAGCCT